>JAOWAW010111601.1:0-13625 GCA_028565695.1 Nicola tetela
TGTGTGTGTGTGTGCGTGTGTGCATGTGTGTGTCCGTACGTGTGCCGGTATACATGTGCGCGTATGTGTGTTAGCACTTACACATGGATGCTTACTTTCATGTGTGTATGTGTTCAATGTTCATAAAGGTTTCACTTGTAACTATGTAACATTATCATAGTATCTATATATCTTCATCTTTTTCTTTTTCTGTCCCTCAGCTCGACTTATGAAGTGTGAGCGAAGCATGCACACACAACGATTTTTCTCTAGTACTCCACTTTGTCAGCCACCAGTGCCCACCACTGAATCCTAGTTCAGCGCCTTCTGTTCATGAGCGTCCTGTCAACAGTGAAATGTTCTCGTGCTGTTCTTAACCAATACATATTGTGCAGAGCGCAATAAAATGTGAATGAGTATATTTTCGTAAGCATGCTGACATCCAAACGGCAGCAGACAATGCAAGCTTGGTCTTTGTTCAGTATGCACAGAATGCATGTAGTACAAACCATATACAATACAAAGAGCTAATTATATAAGTCCAGAGGATAACTGAGGCCAGAAACGAAAAGTAAAAAAGGAAGCAGAAATGACAAATTTACACCTACCGCCCTTGGCCCCAGGGTGGTGACGAAAAAAACTCTTGTGGGAATAAAAACCGGGAGAAAAAAACAGCGTCTTGGACTAGAAGACAGTAAACCATTGAAGACGTGGATGAAACATGAAAAAACTGAGAGCTGCCATATAGTAATATGAGTAAAGCCGGACCGAGAAAAACAGAGGTGAGAGGAAGGGAAAAACCCCTGTTCAAGTAAGCTTTAGGTAAGACTAACCAGAGTGATGAGCACAGTTTGGCCATGGCCGTTTTTATACCCGCAGACCGGAGTAAGGGTATGTGTCGGAAAATATTCTTTTTCGTCTAACACGTCGTACGACAAAAAAAAATGGAAAGCGGCTCCACCCAACAATACTGTCCTATCACGAGAAGAACGGATTTCGTAGAATGTAGTGCAATGAGAGGCAGAGACGGGGTTAAATGTTTGTGTAGCTAGTTAGAGTTCACGAAATACATCTGTGGCATTTGAGTAACCAATTCTCCTTCATTTAATAAATATAACTCGATCCCTTGCATGCGACTGCCAACTCTTGCAACAACAGTAAATGGAGATAACGATCACGATGAGGCCAATGACGGCGGACACAACGGTTGCGACAATTTTAGTCGTTGACCATGTAGCGGGGGTGGATTTGGAACAATCCGGGAAAGGGACACGTGTGCTGCTCGAGGAATTTTTCTGTAGTTGGTATTGCGTAACGGCCTGTTTGAGGAGTCGATGGCGCACGTCGCTTACGGGTATCAACTTCCAAATATCCAAAAATGATTTCCCCTGCGCCATTATTGCTGCACCTCTGGGCATCTGTCCACCGAGGTACTTATCAATGTTACCTGTTTTCGCGTAGCCCGGATCGTCACCACCCCCTTTCGCGATTTTCACGTCGCGCACGTAGCGAGTACTGCCTTTCGTCGTTGCAATACTTAGAGCTGTATTCACACCTACATCCAAATCTCTCAATAGAAGTTCTACGGCCTGGCTGAGGCTGGTCGACTCCAGGCTCTTCCAATCACAGTAGGCAGCCGAAGCTTCAACGGAAATAAATCCTCCGACGGAAGCCCCCGACATAACATGTGTTCCAAATGCGCTGATCAGATTACTGTATGAAAAGTGTTTCCAGTCTGTTCTGTCCAAATCGCCTACAGCTGCTCGAAAATCATCAGTCCACCAGTGTTGAACGACTTCTTGTTGAGGAGAAGTAGTTAAAGGAAGCTTTACATTTCCTTGTACAAGCGATCTATAGCGGTAGACAGCGACGTACTTCGAGGTAATCAGAGTTTTTTCCATGCGGGCGAATTCGGCTGCTAGTGGGATATAGCTAAAAGCGACATCGAACAATCCGCCAGTCGACGTTTTAGATTCTAGTTGTTCTATTGACATGATAACGGTATCGTCGTGGAATGGACTATTTCCACTTATGGCATGATAGTTCTCCTCTGCCTCGCAAGGAATGGGAATGGTCGTTGACGGTGATCCGGGCAAGACGAGCTTCGCTGGGCTTTGGGTTAGTGCAATAACGGGTTGCCGTACCCCACCACCTATCTCCGTTTGTGTCCGATCATAGCCATGGCCAAGTTGACTTAACGGTGCGTTCCGATCGTAGTCAGGCACAGAGCCATTGTGAGGACAGTCCGGCACAGCGGACGAAAGCCGGAGAGATGCAAGGAATACAAGCCGAATCCAAGTGCAAGAAGCGACCGGCCAGGCCGCTGGACGATTCATGACGTACGGCGTGGTGGGTAGCAATGACCTGACGAATCGTCACTACGTTATTGTAGTTTGGTAAACGCTGCTCTGTTGGGTAAAGCTCATGTCACTCCCCGATACTATGGGTAGAACGCGCGATCGGTCAGTTGGGGAAACGAGCACGACCGTGTTGTCTAAGGCGAGGTTGAGAATGGCTGACCAAACGGCACAGTACTAGTTTAAAAGCAATGGGGTCCCGGCGGCCAAGGTGTCTGTGTACTGCGGACTACTGTAGGACATTGCAACGTAACAGGAATCCCCGCGACCTTGCGGTATGCGCTAGAACGGACAGACCGCACAAGCCATGCCGCGCCCACCTCACTGAACCTGGTAAATTACCCCCTGCGTCATTTCACCCGACGGATGTTCACCTTGATGCAGGATCTGAGGGTAAGCTTCAGCATCATATTCCGAGCAGGACTTATTTGTCCACGGATTGAGAAAAAAATGACGGTAATACTACCTACACGCTGAAGACAACGCTTGATCAAGAACATCAGTAAAGTCAGATATTCGACTTTTTCTACCGACAGAAATCGTTATTACTACTATATACATGCACGTTGTCAACTTGGTGTAACTAACTCCTATCGAGAGGGAGAGTTGTGCTGCAGGGACTGGGGTAGATCCCGTGGACATCAGTTTGAGGGGCTGTTGATCAGCGTGGTTTAGCGCTTAGGTGTTAGGAGAGTGCACGTTCCAACAAGATTAAGCTTCTGCGGCTCGGTTTAATCCCTCCAAAACTATGGGTAGATCTCGCCATGGTCAGTGAGAGAAGTGAGCATGACTGTATTGCGTGAGGCGAGATTGAAAATGGCTGACAGGTGGAAACGTGAACAGTAACGTATAACCATTGGGGTGGACTGCACGTTATCCACGTAGTGCGGAATACGGCATCGCGGAGGGGATCCCCCGCAGGGCATCCGCTGCGGCGGGGAGACCGCGTAAAGCATGCCCGCGCCCACCCAGTAAATCACCCCTGTGTCATTTCACTTGGTGGGTATTCGCCTAGATATCTGAGGTAATGCCTCGCCATTATATTCCAAGTAGGAAGTTTTTGTTCGCAGATTGAGACAGTCTACTCAGCCTCAGCTGATATTTACGGTAAGACCACCTGCGTGCTGAAAGCAAGGCTTGATTATGAACATCCGTAAAGTCATGGACTCGACGATTTCCACAAATAATTCGTTACTACTACAACTAACTGCGGTCGAGAGGGCGACTTTTACTGACGCTGCAGGGGCTGGGGTGCATCCGGCATCTCCTGGACATCAACTTGAGGGACTTTCAAAGTTTGATCAGATGAGTTTAGCGCTTAGGTGTTACGCGCTTAAGTGTTAGGATAGAGGACGGTCTAACAAGACTAAGCTTCTGCGGCTTGCTTTAATCCCATCAACACTTTATTGCTTGACTTGCGGTTGGCTGTTATTATTTTTCTCCTGGTGTTTGCGATAAGCCAACAGTAGCTGATACCAACAGCAGTAGCGTTTTGGGCCCTTAATTGACAGGCCATAAACAGAAGGAATAATTATAACAGTGAACCATCACAAACGCCATTAAATTCAGGTTTGAATCCACGAACAGTCGCGTGACTGCCAAACCACAACTTGGGACAAGTTTTTCAAGTTTTTAGCAGTTGGGGTGCAGGGATTTTTTTCTTCATATACACTAGATCCTGAGCGCACGAGCGCATTTGGACGCCTTCAGCGACTTCTGGCTCTCGTTCCAGTAGCAGCAAGTTAGCGAGCAGACGGAGGAGGCATTCTTAGGCGAAGGCTCTGCTAGTGCTGGATAGATTTCTATACCGGCTGCATCCACCATTTAATTCGCAAGATGCAAGAAAGAAAATGGCCAGAGCAACTCGTTGCAACGAGTATGATTTTCCCGATAAACCCGGAGACTTAGTGTTTCATAGTGTTGTTCTTCTTATGAGGATTTCAAAGGCATAACAATCAGTTCTGTACATCTCAAGTGAGAATATATTTGACCCACAATCAGATGCTATGTGCGTGGATTGTAGCTATTATAAAGGTTTGTTCATAGGTTAGGAGTGAAACAGGTGTGCCCATGCTGTGTTCTTGAGCATGCGGGTTGGTCGGTGCTGCAACTACAACCCCTAATAAATAATTATGGTAACGGTCCAGCCGGATCAGACCTAACCGCACCGCAGGTCTGATCTGTAGATTAGACCTATCCGCAGTCCTGTTCTGCACATTAGACATAACCGCAGGTCTGATCTAGGCTAGAACAGATCTCGAGCTCAGGTCTGATCTGGCACAAGATCGCTCAGGAAAAGGTGAGTTATACTGGTAGCTGACAGAAGAGCAAGTGCATTGGCACTGCGCTGCCATTGCACCTGCCTGTTTTACGGCAGGCTTTGCGGTCACTGTGCGTGCATTGCAAAAACATTACCTGAGTCAGCCCCGAAGTGTAGAGTGACATTGATGATAGCAGTCAGCAGGTGGAGCCGAAGTGGAGGAGATGCTGGCCATGCTGGCAGTCTTGAAGTCATTCAGGGTTGTTGTAATTTTGGCTTGATGGTCAGTGAGGGAGAAAGAAGATCGCAGTCATAGACAGTTGTGCTTAGGAAGATGGGCAAGTCCTGATTGAGTGTTGTGCAAGGAGATGTGACCTCTTCTTTATCTCTTCATCTGGCTTCTGGAAATCTCCCTCAAATTAGCTACTTAAGTTAGCTACTTGGTAATATCCTGACACCAGCTAAATTTCAACAATAATGAGGCTGGAAAATACTGTTTATTGAAAAATACAGAGTTTACTCTTATAGACCAACCTTGGATGTACTAGAGAGATAGCCAAAAAGTAGGTAGCCGTTATACAAGCTGGTATGGATAATGTATGAAGTGGTGGCATGATCGACAGTCTCTCTCTCTCTCTCTCTCTCTCTCTCTCTCTCTCTCTCTCACACACACACACACACACATACACACACACACACACACACACACACACACACACACACACACACACTGACATGTACAAAGATTAAGGCTGAGCGGTGTCACGGTCACTTGCTAATTATCAGGCCAGGGTACATCGATGAAAAAGGAGAAGAGAGGAAATGCATGTGACAGGAAAGCCCAAAGAAGGCTCTGAATAAATAAATTGATAAACAAATAAATGGTAAAGATGACCCCCCCCCCCAAAAAAAATGAATATCTGGTCACAAACCGAGGAAATTCTAGATGTATTGGAAGGAGGAATGGTAAGAAGTGGCGGTATTAGCCACGGTGAATCACAGCCGGCTAAGGTTAAGTTAGTGGTTTCAAAGCTGGATTGAGATCGAAAGAGACTACCTATGACTAAAGAACTTAGCAAACTTGAGTAGGAAGCATGGCCACAACTGCAGTCACTGCAGAGAAACACAGGCGTACAGCAACCCACCCATACTTCCATACGAGTACAACCCCCACGAAAGAAAAAAAAGAAAAAAAAAAGAGAGGAGCAATTCACTCGATTTGTAAACCATGTGAACGTACATTAGTGCAACAGTACCGTACTCTGAGTTGTACTTCAGACAGAGGTCAGGTGTTCAATGGCATGATAACTAATCTAAATCATGACGATTTGCGGAATTGGGTCCAAAATCAATATCATGCTACAGATACTTCGCTGCTGAGTACACTCCCAATAGGGCGGCTACGGCCCTGAAATTATAACAATTACGTCTTCTTAAATCTAATTGTAGCAGAGATGTTAGTTTCAAAAGGAACAGTGAGTTTGATAACACAGATTTTTCGGTCAGAAGAAAGAAGAACAAGGTCAGGTTGTTGTGAGGTCGTGAGGATGTGAGAAGGCATAGCCAGTCAAGTTGGAGAATAAGAGGCGTCCAGGAAGATCAGCAAAGATTTGTGGAGGCCTAGGAACATCAGGAATAGAGTTGGCAGAGCCCAAACCAAGAACAACTAGAACAAAGTGATTTAAAACGAGATGTGCTGCCAAGTGTAGCCGGACAGAGGAAAAGTTCAAAATGTGACGTAGACTGAGTCGCGTGGTTGTTGCAGTGGGGACAGAGTAAACGATCTTTTCTTCTTTCATTCGTTTGAGACACGACGGACGAAGGACGATTGCTGTACGGACTGTGTGCACCGAGCGCGGCCCCAAACCGCAAGGAGATCGTGCTCTACAGCTCTACCTACTGCGCTACTGGACCCACGCTACCGGTACCGTGGCATGATTGCACGATCGAGTCACAACAATCGATCCGTGCCAAGCACGGCTATCTCTGCTCAGTCGAGTCACAACGGGCGAAGCACGGGTAGCTAGCTTTGCGAGGAGATCGTCGAATATCGCGATCCAAAATCCGTGCGAAGCACGAGTCACCCCGCTAGTTCGAAAGAGGAATAACCTACTGCGTATTGTAACTGCTTTGGGTGATTTGAGAGAGAGGGAGGAACCCAGAGATAGACCGGGGAAATTCTCGGATAGTCATCAGGCAAGGAAGAAACAGCAAGCCTTCATGACATTATAGCCTAGCCTAGCCATGGTTTGTGGCGTATTGGAACCCGTTGACACAGTGCAAGAGATCAGGATCGCATCTGACAACCCATCACTGGCATCAAGCCTTTTCAGGCTTTTGCCTGGCCAGGCCCAGATATACACACGCGTACACGAGGGACAAGGTTAGCAAGTTGTACAATGGCTTGTACGACTATACTACTTCGTACATGTTGTACCGTTTTACTCATGGAACTCATGGCATGCCAAGCGCGTTGGATACTTGCCAAGGCTGCAAAGTACCTGAAGTAGGTCCTGAAATAGTGGCCAGGCGCTTGATCGGCTGGCATGGCATCAAGAACATACATGCACTGATACGATGTACGCGTTGTGGCTTGCGCTTTGGGTTGCGGCCATGCGGGAGCCGGGGAGGCTCGAGGGCGTGTGCGTGGGGTTGTTGTTGTTCTCACTGCTGTGAGGATCAAGTTGGGACCGGTCAAGCCGCACCGGCTCGCCGCGTCCATAATAATCATGCCGGTCATCTCTACCGAGTCTTATCGTGGGCTTTCGTGCTGGCCGGGCAACGTCATCGTGCGCAGGGGTCAGGACGTGTCTACGTAGGACAGCGTTGTTTCGACGTCAGGATATACTGTAGCCATAGCCACAGATCTACACTAGCGCGGGCGGAAAACTTGTTTATACTGGTTTTGGCCAGTTTTAACTGGTTTCAAATGACTGACTCATTGTTCTGTATTTATCACTGTCGCTGTTGCCGTCAGCGGTATTTCTTGCGATGTCAACATCTTGTGGGGGTGAATGTCGGCTTCCTTCATTTTCTTCACGACAGCTTGTTCTTTCGCTGACTTTCTTCGCCAGTTCTGTCGTGCCCTCGGCTCAATAGTCGGCCCGTGTTAGGTGGCACCATGTTGATTTTCACTGCGTAGCATTTTGCGAAGAAAAGTTCGATATGTATCGGAAGATCGCAACAGGGGTTGCGAAGTCAAGTGCTAACACGGTGGTGGCAGCCGTCCGCTTGTTTTCAGGCGTAGTCTATCCGCGTCGCGTAGAGCTTTTTGATAGGAAGACGAGAGAATGTGGCCCACCTCTGAAAGGGGAAGGAATTTTGTTCGCAACTGAAAAGGTGACACTGATCTTATCTTCTTTCTGCGTCGCAGAACACGCAAGCTGAAATTGCCTTTCTTCGTTTTTACTGCAGATCGTCAGAAACAGGGCATCAAGGATTCGTCTGTCGGAGCCAGAGAGGTTTAGTGGTGTGCAATATTACACAAACACACACACACACACAAGCTTCACTATCGCCGTCGCTGAAGTAAGTGATTTATTGCTGTTCTTATTTGTTGCTTTGTGCAGAATCAAAATGCGTCAGCCAGAATCTGCTGTCTTTCCCTCGTGCTTGGTAGAATTATTGCTAGTGTCGTTGTTGGGCTGTCATGTTCGGCTGTTTTCGGGCTGTTATTGGCGCAAGGAATGTTTAGGGCCGGGTTAACGAGGTCCCGGGCGCTGGCATCGCGAGTCATGTTTCTGGTTTATTTACGGTGTTGGTGAGGAGTTACTGTCATCATTAATAATGAGGGCTACCAAGGAGTTAAGCGGAAATTGTCCAAGCTTGGAAAGCAGTTATCGTTTCATTTGAGCAAAACAGATGTTTAAAAACATCTGACATTCGTTCTCATAGGGCGTGTATTTTGGAAATTTCGTGTTACGTGTGCAGCGCACAACCTAAGGTAAATTTCTGCGGACCTAATGGCTGTTTACCAACATCAACAAAATCAGGGCCTCGGTATACATATATTATGATTAGGTTTGGTTGGTTAATCAATAATGGCGAATTCCATCGGTGTAGTTACCAGTATCTGGTTTGTTCAATTTTATGCAGACTGTTAGATTGAGAGCTAGCAAATGGTGGCTGTAGGTGGTCCTAATGGAATTTTTCTTTGGGCATAAAAAGGTTAATGAATTGTATTGCTGAAAGTAGCGTCATCTGGAAACGTAGTGCAACTTTTTATTACATACCATGAAAGGGGTGGCACGTCTTATTCTCTGAGTGATGAGTTTATGGAATTGGAAAAGTCTGTATTGAAGTTTGCGAGGCTTTATGGCTTCATCAGCTTTTGTTCAAGTGTATGTTGCTGGCTGCATCAACATCCTTTTGGTCTTGTGGCACAATCAGTTAAAAAATTATGTCGGTGCACTGGATTTGTGGAAAAACCATGCAACACTACTTGTGTAAAAAGTGTATGATGAAGGAAAAGTGCAGTAGGTTTTGGTGGTATGTGAAGGCAAGCCTTTGTAAGGTTTCTCAGCATCACTGGTGAAAAATGTACTGGTGTACTGGTGCGGAATGTTTGTTCATTGAACTTAGAATAGCAAGTATATGCATATCTGTGTCTTTGGTACTTTGGAATACAGTGTACAAGAACCGTTGGTATAGTGTAAAGATGGAAAGTTGGTGTACAACAACCGTTGTTGGTTGTAGGTTGAAATATCCTCTTGTCATGTTGTGGTTCGGATGTCAAATATCCCATGTTCTAGAGGTAATTCCACACCACACTATTACCCCACTCAACTGTACTCGGAGACTTTGTGAGGCATGTCTGGTGATAGATAGCTTATCTATCAAGGCAAGGCACTTCCATGCATGTATTAAACATCTCATCAGTCTGATTTGCAGTTTTCAAAAGATGCTAATCTTATGTCATAATGGCTGATCTCTACTGCACCTCAGTAAGGGAATTGCTTCTTCATGCCTAATTTGTGTTGTGGAATATCTGTAATTGGCACTGTGTGTGAGCGGCTGTTCTCCAATGACACAGCGAGGATGATGCTAGTAATTATTTGTACTGTGTCACCTGCAAATGCTGCCAAATGGGCTCTTATTGAGGTGATGTCTTTGTTGAAATGCAACATTTGAGAGAGGCTACTCTTCTGTTCTAATTTCTAATCTGCAATACTCGACAAGGTCTGCAATACTCAACAAGGTTACTTTATGCCAAACAGATGTTTTACAAAATGATGAAATATGTGGGAAGACTACTTTGATGATTTGAGTTTTGCAACAACACAACATGGCTAATTGATCATTCCTTACATTCAGCATCCAAGTGGTTTTCATAATATGTTCTCATATCTGCACATGGCATTACCTCTGTAACTATCCCAGTGAGGAAAACCAACCAAGATAAATGGATTAAGGCCAAGTAACATCACTAGACAACTCCTTTGCAGGTCACTTGTGTCTTATGTGTCTGCCATGCAATGTGTGTCTAGAATGACCCAGTAAGGCTATTAATTTGTAATGTGCCACCTGCCAATGGTCTGCAAACATACTCTCAAGTGCAATAACCTAGCAAGGCTGGTCACTTCTGAGCTATGGGCAAGCTAAGGGCACCAAGGTTACTCCTATACCTAATGGAGACATAAATGGTGAAGTAATTGTGAATAGTAATCTCATGGTTTGGTATCTGCAACAATCCAACATGGGCTAATCAATCAAAGTGTTACATTTGAAAGCTGATGTGCGTTTTCCTCTGAGCATTATCATAATCTGAAGGGCTTATGTTGTGTGAACTATTCTGGTAAAGCACATTCATCCTGGATGTACATCGATCAAGATAAATCCATTTAGATCATGTATCAATTATTAGGCAACATCCTCATGGCCTCTTGTTGTTTGCATCTTGTGCACTGTCTTGGTGGAATATTGTCAGGCTGGTTCTGTGTGTGTGTTATCTCCAATGACCCAGGAAGGCTAATTGGTTGTGATACTTGCCAACGCTCAAGTGGGGCAGCCTTGCAAGGCCAGTCTTCTCTTTAAATGTCCAATCTAATCTACAACACTCGACAAGGTTACTCCCATGCATAACGTTTGTCTTACAAATGGTGAGGTAATTGTGCGCACCATTATGTGGTTCACTCTCTACAACAACCTGGCATGGCTAATCTCATGATAGTTTTTTCATCTAAACATCTCATAATCTGCAAAGTTGTGGGAGAGACTAATAAAGTGCGTTTCATGCCTGATATGCACCGATCGAGATCAATCAATTAAGACCATGTTATGATGTAAATCACCACTAGACAAGGTCTTTGTTACCTCAGATTTGCAATATTTTGAATGAGTTAATTGGCCAAAGTGAGCTAGTCCACAATGATCCAGCAACTGGTTGATCAATGTCTCACATGAACACCCAAGGTGGAGAAGAGAGAATTGAAACTAATCATATTTGAGAATGCCTAGCTCAGCTGTTTCACTCACAATGAGGCTCACTTTAGGATGGAAACAAATATTTTATGCTCAACACAATGGCTCAATGACAGGAGTATTGAAATTGATTTTTTGATCTTGGTTGTAGAAATGTGACACCCAGGTGTAATTGTTCTGAGGTTGGAGTAACAATGTTGGTGTGTTGTAGCAGCTAATGTGTGGAATATATCAATGTACAAACAGGCATTTTTTGATGGTGATTGGCAACACTGGAATTGTCATCTTGTATGATAGGATAACACTCTTGTCCAAAAGCAAGGACTATTGGTGATCGCTTTGCATTCTGCACTCAAGACAACATTGTTGCAATGGCTAATGGAATTTCTCATCTAATATAAACTGGTGTAGACATTATTGGGTGTTCATCAGAAGAGCTGGCAAAGCACTGTGTTAGGTTATGCAGAGATTTGATTTGGCTAATTTCAGTTACCGAAGGATGGTTATTGATAGAGTTCTTGTGTAAGCTTTTAGTGGTGAAGTCTGGAGTACAGCAAGTATGCACACATTCTTTCTTTTTTTTTGCATTTTGTTCTTTAACTAAAATGTAGTGCTGCAATGCATTAAGCTTGGGGTACGTGATTTTTAGTCAATGGAGGACAATGCAAGGAAGCTATCAAACAGACGGTCATAATAGCATTGTACAAGATGCTCACAAAATAACAAAAATATTCATATGATTGATCTAAGCGATAAGGTGGATTGAAATGTCATCAACCGAGGAATGCTAATCAAATATTCTGGTGTTGGTAACTGCAATTGTCACCATTCACAAGGAAAATAATGGCAATGTTATTGGTTGAAGTGAAGCTTTGAGTGGTTGAAGAACATCAACTGATTGCATGGTTGTCATGGAAATAATCAACTGGTCTATGAATTAGGGTTGGCAGGATAGATTGCAAGGTTGTCATGGAAATAATCAACTGAACAATCGATTGGGACCGGCAGGAGTTGGGAGATTTAAAAAGGTGCATTGGAATGAGAATCATGCAAGTTAATCAATGGTCAGTCACTATTTGGCATTTGTAAGAGCAAAAGAATAAGCTAAGCAAATACAACGTGCAATGCAACTAAAGAAGTTGAATTTTTGGTGTTAGTATATCCTGATTGATGAGTTTCAGAATAAATGCAAAATGCTGTGAGAGTTCAAGCAACTCATGCTATGAAGAAAGTCATCAGTTGGTGTCGAAGCTAATGCAGTGAGTGGCTGAGAATCTAATGGAGTTCACCAATCTATTCCAAAGACATCAAATACGGAGATTGTTGAAAACAAAACAAATCTGCTTTGGCCTCTTTTGGTTAGAGAAGAGGTTATGTGTTTATTGTGTACAAAGCACAATTTTAGATCTTAACCAGCCAACACTGCAAACCTGTGACATTTCCAAAGTATGGCAAACAAAATGTGGACAATTGTTTATGTACAGTAAATTATGCCATGTATTTGTTATATGTACTCAGTTCTTGTAACTGTGTTCTTTGAGTTGTTTTTAGTTATAGCATTGCTTTCTAGGAAACTGTTTGATGCAGCTTCCATAAGGTGTAACACAGTCCAACTGTTCTGTTATTCAAGGTCCATACATGTCTGCCAACATGTATAGGTTTTTCTTTTTTGGGGGGGGGGGGGGTACATAGTACTGTCTGCATGTCAATAAGACTTGTTCCGTTAGAAAGTGCCTTTTCCAGGGGGTGTGTTGGTGTTCTTTTTTCTTTGCTTTTGCTCCTTACCCAAGGCAAACTTGCTGTAACTTAACGTGGTCGTTCACTGACAATTTTCCCGGGTCCTTCACATGGCTTCAAGTGCAACACAGTCTTTCAAAGTTGGTACTTATAAGAAAACTCCTTTTAAAGTGTCTACATTCCTTAGTTTTCTTTCCGTTGCACATGTTCTTTTGCTCCCTCTTGAATGGCTCAGCTCTTCATAGTCTAAGGATGAGATGGTTTTCAAGGTTACTCTTTGTTGCAAATACTCTTCTTCCCAAAACTTGGAATAGGCTAATCTTCTTTAGCACATTCATTTTTGTGAGAGTTTCTTTGGGGGTTATTTTTAGGGGAAGAGGAGGGGGACGGTAGATTTTGGTGTTCCTTTTTTGTTGTTCTTGAAACTGCAGTACTCAAATAATGGCGCGTGCATCATCTTCCAGTGAGGTGCGTCAATCTTTGTGTCCTTTGAAAAACAGCTTAAACTCGGTAGGATCACATCCGCAATCTTCCGTTTTTTTTCTTTTTTTTTTTGTTTTCGTGGTATGTGCGGTATATTTTCTCTCCTCTTTCTGCTAGTACAGAGAAACAACTTCCTTGAAGTTGACAAGTTAAAGGGTCGATCGTTTGTTCCAGTCCGCTGTTTCCACATGTTGAAGATCAGTGAGGTAGCTTTGCAGTTTCTATGTGTTTGCGAACAGAGTAAAATGATAACTTTTTCTGCGATCAGTTTTGGTCTGTAGCTGTAGGGTAGGGTTAGGATGCTGTTTGTGTTTGTCTTCCAACTAGGGAGAAGTCCAAAGGTGCAAAGTGTTTCTACAGTATGTGTATCTTCATTTGGGTTTGAGGTG
>JAOWAW010111612.1:0-13624 GCA_028565695.1 Nicola tetela
GAGAGGAAGATAGGGAGGAAGGCAGAGGGAGGGAAGGAGGGAGGGAAGGAGGGAGAAAGGGAGGAAGGAAGGGAGGGAGGGAGGGAGGGAGGGAGGGAGGGAGGGGAGAGATCGGACTCCCAAGCCTGTGCAACGTCCGGTCAACTTACTGGGTTTTTCAGAAGGGACAGGAAATCCGGTTTGTGCCTCTTTAATGCGATTTCCAAGTCATGGAAAGCTCCAGGACTACGTCGGTGCACGGCATTATTGACGACCAGAGCAAGCTCTTTCACAGGCCCCCAAGAACCTGCAGGGAGGACCAAAGTTATCTCAAGGAAAGCAAATAGAACGCACCTTCCAACGTTGGTGATCCACCTGCAGCAGTCGCAGCAGCACTCATTTATACACGGACAAGACGATATTTCTCCAACGAGTTCCCCAATGTGACCATGTGTGAAAAAAGTGCACTCTCTCAGAGTAGCAACTGTGTCTTCCTAATCGCTCTCTCAAGCGGGATAACTAACCGTTACAAGGCTGCTGTTATTATAACCCTACAATTACCTGGTCCCTCAACAAAGCTTCAGCTAGCTGAGCTCAGCGTGAAGAGAATATGAAAATTTACAAGTAGGATCCACGATGATTACCAGTACAGTATCATTAGTCGAGAGTTAGACTGAATTGTAGCTACTCGCCGCGACGTACTAGTACCTGCGCTTTGTACTTCGCTGTTTGCGCTTGTTGTTGGCGCCTTCCGTTTTTTGAGTGCCACTGCAGCTGCCATTTTTAATTTTCATCCCATGGCGCATGGCTGTCACCATGGTTTCGCGATTGTAAATATACACTGGTAAGATCGGGTCTGAGGTCACATTTCGATACCAGTTTGAACTTCCTTGCCGAACCAATCAGCGAAGCTAGCGGCAAATTTCAAACTTCAAACATGGCCAAGCAGCTACTCCGGATGCCAACTTTGAGCCACTTCAGCACTTCGCTGTGGATTCTTCGAAGGACCACAGGCAGTCATCGTAGGAGTAGGAGTAGAAAGATCATCATTTAAGTATAGCAAACTAGAAGATCTCAGGAGCAGTAACTTTGAGCAAGTCCTTCAGAGCTCTACTGCAGCCAGGAAAACATATTTTTGACCAACGCTGGGATTCTCAGTTGACCATTAAACTGCGAGCTTCCAGATTTTTCCTTATTAGCGCTTCAACTAACGCATTAAAAATGAGTTCACGTTTAGCAACACATCATGTTGCCAAGGAAAATTTTGCTGGGCATAAAATCAGTCGAGCAGTTCGGCAGTCCCAAGCAGCTCAGAGACAAAAGGAGAAACGTCTGGTGGCTATGAGTCAAAGGCGCGGGAATCTTCTCGAGGAGGCGAAAGAAGCCTTCACAGAGGAGGCAAAAAGTAAGCCTGCTTTTGACACAACACCATGGCATCTTGTTTCCTGTTCGTCTTATAAGCGTACTGTTTATGAACAGAACCAGCACCTAAACTGGACCGCCGCCAACAGCTGGAGCAGTGGAAAAAGAAGAGGGAGCGCGTATTGCAGATGCAAAAGATGAACGAGAAAAAGCCATTCAAAGCTGGCTCCATCAACGTGACGAGAAGCCCCCAGCATTCCACTGCAAAGTTTGTCCTTTCAACTTCTTTGACAGCCGCTCCGAAGATGTCAGATACCTCCAAGGAAATTGTGAAGCCAAAGAAGCCTGCTCCAAAGAACCAGCCTCCACAGTCCACAAGGACTTTGAGATCTGCCAGCCGACCACAGGCGAAGGTATTAACCGACCCTCTTGGGAAATTTTGTATTCAAACGCTGCCCACGAAGTATCCACGACAGGACAATCTTGTATTGAATCTTCACTTAAATTTTCAAACGAGATTATGCATCTACAGACATTTTTAGACCGTTCTGTAGAGGGACATATTTTGTCCGTATGCTCCAGGACATACTAGTGGCACCGTCACAATCACTGGTAGAAAGGGCATTCACACTATCAGATAAATATGGACTGACTAACCATCCTTAATAAGGATACATACAAACCCCACTAATTAAAAGAAACATCAAAGGCTATAGCAAAAAGACCTAAATGTTTTTCTGAGTTCCCATATCATCTACCTTAAAGCATGCACAAACAACATGTACGTGTTCTTGAACACTAACACACAGACACATAAACATTGAGAAATCACTTACCAAATATTAAAGGAAGAAATTAATGAAATCAAACTCCAATAGCTGACTTTTCTTTAACTCACTCACCCTAGGCGCAGTGGAATCGACCACTGTCTTTGTTTCATGACTGGCCTAGCACGCGTGCATAGCCATGCCAGCGCTGCCGTAAGAGCGCACCTGCCCATCTAGTTGTATGGGCTTTCGTGTGCATATTTCCACATATTTGTGACTGTACATTAGCTGAGACATACATTTGTTGCTATGGAGACTGAGGTGAGTGGCTAAAGCAGGAGAGCACCTTCACATACACACCAAGTTTGCTTCTGTGATTGATCACAAGACAAAGTCAGAAAAGAAAATTTACATGAGCATACAAATAATTAATGGAACTGATCATTGAGAAAAACACATTGTATTGAAGATGCCATGAAAAGGAAGTAATGGTCTACTGTAATTCTTGAAAATTTCAGCAAGAAAAAATTGTAGCAATGTAGGATGATTATTTCAGCAGCCTTTTATTTTCAGCAACACAACAAATCAGTGTACGTGACACATGGATGCACAGCATATTGTAGGCAATTGATTCTGGTGCCAAACGTAGGTAGAAATAAAATGCTCCAAATTTTTCAGAATTACACTTAAAGTTTTTGATGATTTCTTTGTTTCCCCGGCAGACAACCAAAGAGTTTCCACCTGGTAGGGCAACTCGTAGCTCAGCGTCCAACAAGAAGGTATCAAAGGCTGACAAGAAAGGACATGCAGCTGTGCGTGAATCATCCTCTGCAGTTCCTCCTTCAGCAAGTGATAAATGTACTTCTAAGTCAGAAACAACTGTCACCTTCACAGGTTCGATTCAACTTGCATGATTGTTCATAAAAAGTAGCAGTGTTATTTTAGCAACCATTTATCTCAGACTTTTCACCCACCAACATTGATAGTCCTTCACATCGCCAGGTATTGGCGGCAATCACATACATTGGGACTATGGCTGCGGCCAACCTTAGTGTTTGTGTGTGGATGGGTCACAGCAACTCGCCACCAAAGGCTAAATCGAACCTTCTTCCCACCTGACAAACTCTGTATTGATGTCAATACACTTCACTCACCAAACACCAAGCATTGAAACAAGTTTGGAGCCTCTCCACTGAGAAATTCACTAGTTATGAGCCTTTTTTGTCACACACCTGGCTGCCATACCGTACATACTGAACTCCTTGCATAATTTGGGTGCGAGCGATTTCTGGCAGCCAGCAGCTCTGTTTCAGATGATGCAAAGCAGTTTGCATCGTTCTATTCCGAAAGTTTCATTGACACCCTGACACTTTGCCAGACGTGACTCAAAAATGTTTCACAGAACACTTTAGGTATTGCTAATCAAATTTTGCAAAAAATGAAGAAGAGAGAAAGCCTCAACTCTTTTTCTTCGTCGGCAGAAGAGCTGTCAGGCGGGAAGAAGACCTTGCAAGCGATCATGCATTTGTACGTGTACACATCCCTGTCGTCCTGCCAGCCTTTGGTGACTAAGATTTAAGGAAGCTAGCTTTAGATACAGCAAATCGGCCAGCTCCAACATATTGCCTGACATGCTCTAGAGTCTAGTCCCAAGTCTAGTCAATCCAGTTACTCAGTAGTTGATCCACATACCATGACCTACTGCGGCCAGCATGCATGCAATAGTGCAGCATGCAGTATGTAGGCGAATGAGCATGGCTGCATGTGGCTATGTGTGTGGTGCGTATCAATATAACGTGTGGGGAACCAGCCACTGCAATACGCACACGCAAAAAATGACACTGCCACTATGTACATTCCTGGTGACGGAAGGAATTCCTTTGTACTGCTTGCTCATGAATTTAGTCTCTTACCTATCAAAACAGCAAGAAATTGTAATCTCTGCTCTTTGAATGTGATAAATTGTACAGTCCCTAAATTGTGTTGGTTACATCCATGATATGAAATTTGGATTTGGCAGCTTTGCTTACCATTCTTCAATGTGGTCCGTTCTACAGCTGCTCCAGCAAACACTGTTAAGGCAAGCACTGTCCCTCCATCTCTGCCAACAAATCGTCGCTCTGACATCTTTCACACCATATTCCCCAACAAATTCTCCCCATTTCAGTTCAACTTTACAAAGAAGCTTAACCTTGGCACAGCTTTCACCGGTGTCACGGTCCGTGGCCAACGGCATGAAACACCACCAGAATTTCACGTCACCCGTAACTCATCACCAGCCCTGTGGCCTCCAACACCATCACGATTTCCTGCTCCAGGACAAACCACAGACAGCGATGGTTCTGCACAAAAGGATCATTCCACGACAGAGGACTCTACTGTGAATTCTACTGATGAGCAGCAGTTATCTTCAGAATCAGATTCATCAAGCACAGCCAGCCACGCAGTTGGCACAATCACGCCGTCAAAGAGTGCATCCGACTCTTCGAACGACTCTTCAAGCACTGACCAGTGTCCCAGGTCAGTTCGAACTTTGCGCCGGGAAAGCTACACACTGGCATCTCCATCTGTAACCCAGCTGCCGGATGTTACTCCAAAGAAAAAAAGTACCAAGAAAATGTCTTTGTGCTACACACCTTCGCACAACAGTAAAGTTGCTCAATTCCGTCAACTCCTGGCTGAAAAGAAGGCTGTCTTGTGTGCGCTGTGTGAACACTGGACACCGTTGACTGAAGAAGAACGTCCGGAAGAAATGTCAGATGAAGGTAAGATGACACAACTACTGTAAACCCAAAATGATTTACGTTCAAGAAACTTTTTTGATTTGTGTGTGATCTTTAAAACTGTGAAGTGAAAATGAGTTTGTGGCTGCATCAGTAACAGTTTACCTACAAGTTCTAAATGAACCCGTACACCCCTGAACCGAACTGAATGCACCTATGGGCATGAAACAAGCGAGGCTTGTGCATCATGAAATTTAATGGATATCGATAATTCTAGGTGTACAGTACTTACTAGGTATTCACTGACCAGGCAGGATGCCAACGAAGAATGTATGTCCAGAGTTTGTATCTATGCTGTGCTTTATGGGAGAAATACAGTATGTACTTTTGCTGTCTACAGTAAAACCTGTGTTGAGCAACCACTTTTGCTTGCACGAACGATGGCACATACAAATCTGCCTGTATTAAGCGACCACCCTGCCTTGTGCAACCAGCGATGGCCATTGACCTGTATTAACCCTTTGGTTCCAGCCCATACATATATCAACAGAACATTGTTGATGGCTTTCTATGGGCGCTTATGGGCGCACTATATATACCAGCACACCATGGCAGGTCGCAATAGATGGCTACATGATAGTACAATGTGTGTAGTAAAAAAAAATTGTAGGTGCTATATAACTTTGAGCTGTGCAAGTCCCATGAAGTATGGAAGCAAGCTGCACTCCACCATTGTTCATACACATACACTGGTGTCGTTGTGGCTTCCACTTTGGCTTGCAGCTTGTGCTTTCCTCAATCTCCGCCATGGATGCTGAGCAAGCACATGAGTACCTCTTTGCTTTGGATGATCAACAAGATGAAATATCATCTTCTTCTGGTGAAGATGATGGCCTGAGCTCCTCCGAAGAGCTTGATCTCGATGCACCCTCCATTGTGGAGAGTAGTCAGAGTTCCGACAGTGACAATGGAGCACCTGTTGTTTTTTTATGGTCAGGGAAGAGCCCGTGGAGGCAGAGGAGGTGCTCATAGATGCGGGCGAGGTAGAGGATGAGGCTGTAGTGGTCACGGAGGCCCTGTAGGTCGTGGAAGAGGACATGGAGCAGGAGCCATTCCTATTGTGGTCGACGTGAAGTCTTGGAATGACGAGGATGACAATGCCTATGGCGCTATGCCACCGTTTGAGCCACATCATGCACCAGGCTTCCATCCACCTGAGAACTTTCAGCCTACCAGAGAGGTTGATTTTTTTCTACTCTTTTTTTTCACTGAAGCTTGTTTCCAACATTGTGGCTTTCACCAAGTATGCCCAAGCTCACATTGCCAGCAAGCCAGCTTATGCCAACAGAGATGGAGGGTGGACACCAACGAATGTGGTTGAAATATACAACCTGATTGCACTGTTGATTTTCTTGGGATTCTACCGACTTCCAACTGTACACAGCTATTGGACTACATCTTCCCTGTTTCACAGAAATTGGGCAAGAGCTATTATCCCTAATTGGGACAGGTTCTTTGGCCAATTGTCCTTTCTCCACCTTGTTAGTCACACTAACGAAGACCAGAATCATCAACTTCGAAAACTCAGGACAGTCAGCACCTATCTTTCTAAGAAATTTGACCACTATTATCAACCCTATCAGTCTGTTTCAGTAGGTGAACAGATGGTGAAGTGTAAAGGGCGATTTGCTTTCAAGCAACACATAGCCAAGAAGCCTGTGAAGTGGGGTGTGAAAATTTATGCAGCAGCTGATGCCAAGACATCCTACGTATTCAACCATGAGAGTCACACAGGCCGGACTGAAGCCAGTGTGAAGGGGCACTCGCACAATGTTGTTATGCGCATGGCAGCAGGGCTTGAAGACCAAGGCTACGTGATGTTCACAGATAACTATTACACTTCACCAGCATTGGCTGATTCATTACACGAGGCTGGTATTGAACTGGTTGGAACTGTCAACACCAACCGAGCTGGATTACCTCGAGTGCTGAAAAACATTAAAGAGTTTGATCACCATACAACACGTGGTGATATGCGTTATGTCAGGGAAGGTGAGAAGGTGTTTGTGCAGTGGAAGGACAGGCATGTTGTTACTCTTCTAAGTACCATTCACTCTGGCCCAGACAGCGTCATTTCACAACGCCATACAAAAGTGAATGGCCACCACCAAGTTGTCAATGTGAGAACCCCAGCTGCAATTGCAGGCTACAACCAGGGTATGGGTGCTGTTGATCAATTTGATCAGCATGTTGCTGCATACAGGATACTCTGAAGGTGCAAAAAGTAGTTGCTCTCGTCAACAGCTACATCTTGTACACTTTGTGGTGTGATAACCATCCTGGAGTGCTGAAACGACCCTCCAAGTCCCGACACCTTCACTTTCATGCAGCAGTTGTGAGACAACTTGCTGGGATCACTGATGAGGCCAAGGTGCCTGTTTTTCAACATCCTCACAAGTCTGTAGCTCCTCCACTGCTGTCGCATGTGCCCTGTCCATCAGATCATGAGCACAACTGCTACCATTGTTATAACTACCAAGGGCAGCGGATTGAACGGAAGGTGAAAACATACTGTGACACATGCAAGAAGTTTTTACATGGGAACCATTTTGAGTGCATCTACCCTTACCACCAGCAGCTTTTGCAAGGCTAGGCTGAAGGTGGTGCTGACTTGCGTCTTTCTTTTCTTGCTCTTCTGGGGCATTGCTGGATTATTGTTGCTTTGACTTTTTTTGTGAACTTGTCACCCTGAGATTAGTTATGAGGGCATTTTTGGTACATGTGCAATACCCTCTTCACCTTATAAGTGATATCTAGATGCCTTTATCTATCATATGCAATTGAATGTCTGTGTATGTGAGTGATTTTATCATGTTTGTACTTGTTCAGACTGTTGTTTGGTTAACTTTTGTACTTCAAAGATGTCTGAAACTGTAATTTTCGTTTCCCTTGGCTCAAAACCTTTCAGAAACACCCTGAGTTGTCATACAAAATGTTTACTGGTATCTTTGTATTTGCAATTATATACGGATGTACAGTTTTCCTCAACATTTGGTGGTTTTTATGGGGAGCCAAAGGGTTAAGCAACCACTCTAGGGCGTGTTTGGCGCATGGGATTTTCGTCTCATACCAAAAGTTTTTTTCCCATTTCCAACCATCAGAGGCCGTATCAAAGCAGACAGAACACAACACCAAATGTAGTGTTGAGTACAGTGTCACCTGCAGTGCACATGTATGGCTGGAC
Source organism: Nicola tetela (assembly GCA_028565695.1). Lineage (NCBI taxonomy): Eukaryota > Metazoa > Porifera > Calcarea > Clathrinida > Clathrinidae > Nicola > Nicola tetela. The sequence continues at coordinate 8,076 of JAOWAW010111612.1, forward strand.
CTGGGGCAGAGCACTTGCATACGTAGCCCACAGACATGCAGCCAGTTGGATGTGAATGTGCTGCAGTGGCTGCAGCTGTTGGTGTTGCAACTTGGCAAGCAGTGCCGGACAGGATGATGCGTCTCTTGTGTCAGCAGAAAAAAAAGACTCATTAAGTTCCTGGCAACTAGAAAAACAATTACGAGAGGAACACCTGTCCCACTTTCGCAAGCATTGTGGTAAATCCACGCTGATCCCATCCACTATACTATTTCAGTGATCTAATGCGTACATGCACATACTAGTACTCATTTACCATAGATCCACCTTGCCTGCGACCACTATCATGTACACCAAGAGGTGGTCGCTTAACACAGGTTTTACTGTACATTCAGCCTACAGTAGGAAAACTTGCATTTGTGATTCTGCACTTGGGACTCCCAGATGGCTTTAGCTAGCTGACGGTTTGTCATCCTTTCAATGTGTTGCAGTGGTTGGAAAAATTTGCACGGCCATTGGCCAGGCAAAGCTGCTCATGAATCAGCGATTTGCTCAGTTTTCTCGACTTTGTGATGGTGCAGAGGTATGGAGATATAGCTAAACTGTTGAATGTAGTTTGCTTTTCAGGCCTGTTAATTTTCCTGTCTGTAAGTCATTTTGCAATGCACTCAAAGAGTTGAAGTGAGAGTCTCGTTTTAACTTTTAGAGTGCATTGTAAGAAACTCATGTTGGGGTATCTCTTTTTCCAGGATCGGTATGCAGATAAAGCAACGCACTCATCCGACCTGCAAGGTTTCTGGGACATGATTGGTGTTCAGGTAAGCAAAACTTCTGGCTAAAGTAAATTAACCATCATCAACAGTTCTGATCTTAAAGTCTTCTGGTTCACAGTTGATCAGTGAACCGTAGCTGGAACGGATTACACAGTATGGGGTCAAAGCTTGTTTTAAATGTCCCAACCTGTGAAACAGCTGCAAAACAGACCTTGGGAAACTACACAGCTGAGGTGTTATGGCAATGCAGGCAATCTTGCATATCAATGCAGTCATGCTACAGATTCTCTAGTAGCAAGCAGCAGTAATGTTTCGTGTATACATGTAATGAGGAACAAGGAAGATAGTGAGAAAATGCTTTGTTCATTAACATAGATGCTGCCCACAATTGTTCTTTGATAGACAGGCATTTGTTTACCATTTCCTAAGTTTTCTTTACCCTCCCTCTCTCTCTCTCTTTCATTCTTTGGTTTTCCATGAAACAGATTGATGATGTAGAGGCCAAGTTTCAGGAGCTAAAGGATTTGCAAAGCTCCAACTGGGTCAAGACAAAGAAGACGCCAGCAAAGAGAAGGAAAGGTGTGAAGCGGACAGACGGACCACCAAAGAAAAAGGCAAAGGTGAGTAGAAAGAAGCTTTGTTGTCTCATTTTCTTGTTGACCAGAATATCCAGTGGAAGAATTATGCTCTAACAGCGGACTGTCCTTCTCTCAGACACCGTCAAAAGCAACATTGGCAGCTCGTGAACGGATGCGGCGCTTCCGGGAGGAGGCTAAACGAAAGATGGAGGCAGAGTCTGCACAATCTTCTGACAGTGTTATTGTTGTAAGTCATTCGGCAAATTTGTTATCCTTTCACGATTACAGAGTTGCTGACTGACGTGGTGACCAAGACCAGTCACCCACCTCAGACCTTCAATATCCAATGATGATACATGGGATCTAGATCAAGTTTGTTTTGAGCAACTTCAAGGGGAGGGTTTTGAATGTTTAACGAACATATTCACTTGCACATTCGTATAATGCAAGTATTCGTTAAGCAAAATACATATCCTGTATTCGTTTCAGCTCTAATTAGATTATTGCTAGTGAATTGTGGAATAGCACGTGCCAATTCATGAACCAGTTCGAGTATGACTTCACAGCTGTATTCGAATGCACCCACTCACGGGTGAGTGTGGCAACTTCAATGCTATATAGAACAATTACTTACTTGTACACAATAGGCGACATTTTGTGTCTGTCAGGTGACAGCCGATATTGCATCTCGAGACAGATAACTCTACAAGACCAACTACAGCATCACATGCATTTTGGTTGCAGTTATTTCATACCTAATTTACATTGAATGTTCCCTAATCATTGTAATTGATATTTGGGAGGAGGGAGGTGAAAATTATGTAGCAAGTGAAATTTATTTTTTATCCAGAGATCCTCTTATCCAAAGTACTATACTGTAGTATAGACCAGTACCATGAATGGGCAGTTCCATACTCACATTAGTGACTATATTCTTTTCTGTGATTGATCTACCTTTCAGTCTGCCACAACACCACCGCCATCTCAGTCAAGCATGACTGCCAGTGATTCTGATGGTAAGTGGACCTCCAGCCCTTTTCAGTGCCTGCATTAGATAACCATGCGTGTAAATCAATCTGTTGAAGTACAATTTGAACGTGCAGGGATCTCTACTGCATGTACGTGTATCATGTTTATCGCCAGCTGCATGGCAATGATAAACGAAGACATAATTATGCTGTTGAAAGGGATTCCATTTCATGTTCAGAGAAAAAAAACGTAAGCTATTGTGTATTAGGTGTACTTTTATCTGGATAAATTAAAGAACAATTTACAGCATTTTTGTTGTCTTGTTTATGCCATAGCACCAGCCATATCTGATATGGCTTCTGGCCTTGCTATTGTACAAAGTACACCTCAACGAGTTCTACCGGTAGGTTACGCTTCTCTTCAAAGTTGTTTGTCGGTAATTCTGTGATTCTTTCCCGTTTTTTTTATTTCATGTAACTGTTATTTATAGGTAAGGTATATTTCTGTTATTTTTGCTGGTAAATTGCTCTTCATTCCAAACTACCAGGCGGCAAGACCAGGCTGTTCAGCTGTTCCCTGGCTGTGCAACAGATTCCAATATGCATTTTTAGCATACTGCCACAATATATGTCATGATGGCAACCTGGTCATCAGAATGCTTGACAATTTGGCATGAATTATTTACCAACTTAAATATGGCTGTAGTAGCAAAGAGAGTGGGCTATTTCAAAAGCTGTTAACTGCTGTAAAGGCCGTCTGTTTTGCATGGTTTCTTTGTTCCAAGCTGATTGATGTTGTGATGGTTTTGCAGAATTCTAGGGCAGCCAGAACACCTGTGTCTCGTACAATGCAAACCTCACCACAAGGTTTTGACTTCAGTCAGTATATTAAGCCTGCTGGCACTGGTGGTAAGCATTGAAGTATTGAACTGCCAATGCATAAACAAAGAATAATGCCTTATAAAGTGCTTTGCCTTGTTTGCCTGCAGCTGAAGAAGAAGCAGAGCCGATGGACACTAAAGAAAAGTCAACATCACGTCGTAGTCTTCGGTCCGCATTTGAGGTTGAAAATATCACAGCGTCAGACGACTCGTTTACAGAAAAAACTCACCTGGCCAAACCATTGCCCAGTCAAGAGCGCCTTGTTGAATTTGCCGGTGTGAGTCCAGCTGCCGCTTGCTCACAACGTTTGTGTCAGCTGCAGATGAACAGTGACACAGACAGCCCGAAACAGGAGTTTGAAAACAGTTTTGCTGATGGTGGTGACTGTGGTCTGGTGGACTACATTGGTAGTGGTTCGGTTGTTTCATGTTCCTCCAAAGGTGGAGATCTCATTTCATTTGATTCGCCAGCACCTGCTGGTGAGTGCCTGATTGAAACTGACATCACTGATTTTCATTGCCTTGGAATTTAATAAAATAGAGCTACAGCAAACTACGTTGTTCAGATTTTATAGTGAATTGCTGTACAGGACTGTGACAGAAGTCAGTAGCTTAGAGCATCATGAAGTGTTTGCAGCCTCTTCATTGTGTATTCACTAAATAGATCTGAGTTGTTCTCCCTTCTTTTTCACCCATTTCTGACAATGACTAGCTGTGTAACAGTTTGACTTGTATGATAGAAACCTTGTGCCTTTTTTCTTTTTTCTTTAGCTTTATCTAGCGGTGCATTTGTTGTTCAGTACAAGCCAGTCACGCCAGTGCATCGTGGACTGAAGTAAGCACAAAAATCAGTCTGCTCTTCAGATGTACTCTAGAACCTGCCTGTGGTGTCTATTCTCATCAAAATGCATAATTGGTATCTGTAGTCAATGCACTTATCACATACTATTAGGCAGAGTAGAATGTATGGAAATTGACCCGTGTGTTCATTGGCATTTGCAGTCGGAAAGTCGAGGACAGTCCACATATTCTTCTGACGCCTGTTCGCCGCTCCAAACGGCTGCACCGGAAGTCAGTCCATGCATTATCATCCACCAGCGAGCTGCCAAGTGGAACACCATTCAGCATTTGGCCAAACAATGCACTTTAACCTCTCTTCTATTAAGCTGTGTACATATGAGCATCCAATTTGTTTTTGTTTGTTTCACACCCCACTGCGGTGGAAGGTTTCCTCATAAATCCATTAACTTACTTTGCCCTGCTCTAAACTGCCAATGAGCACATATCCTGACCATTACAACCCTACTTTGCTTATAGATAACAAGCTGCAAATGCTTCATCTTCCAAAACAATTTTCACATGCAAGAAGCCCAAAGAACTGAAAACTTTTTAAATCTCTTTCCAAGGGCTGCATGTTCTTCCTTTTGTCTGTTTGATCCTCAACATTCCAGCACAACTGTGCCAAATCAGTAGAACAATGTGTCAGGCTGATTGCTAAACATGTAATCTGCTCGAACATGCAGAACTTGCTGTGTTTGCATAAATCAGCTGTTCTTGACTGGCCTTTGTTACTGAAGAACTGAGGCTGACTTAGACATAAAAGAATGGGCTTTCATGGCATGTCCACGAAGGTCTGTCACGGAAGGGCATTCTGAAAGATTGATTTGCTGCCACCCACTCCCAGACAAGATCTTCAGTACCAGCAACTTCTAGGCTACACAATGACACTGACAAGTTGCAAGACTGTTTAAGGTAGTAAGCAACAGATGGCAAGAAATTTCATTACTGTCAGACTTTGTTCAGATTTGATTTACGAGCTCTTCTTGGGACAACCGATCCACTCATGAGAAAAAAAAATTAGGGGTCACCAAGCTCGTTTTCATGATGTATGTCATCAGTCTCATTCAGAGTTCCATTGTTAAGTATTTACATAAATAGGAACTATAACCAAAGTTCTTGGCAAAATGAGGTCGGTGACCCCTAATTTTTTTTTGCAGATTTAGGCTTAGAAACCCAAGGCAAATGAGTGGCTGGTTTTTGAAGACATTCTGACAATTATTCTTTTTCTGTTCGAATTGTATGCAAAATGGTGTAACTCTCCCAAACTACCTTAACTCTTTCCATTCTCTCATTGGGTGGCAGTGTGCTTGACTGAAAAATTTCATGACAGATGCAATTCTCAGACATGTATTTTTGTCTGGCGACCATGAGAAGCATAAGTAGAGTAGTTAGTAGTAGTTAGTAGTAGTAGCAGCAGCAGCAGCAGCAGCAGCAGCAGCAGCAGCAGTAGTAGCAGTAGTAGCAGTAGTAGTAGTAGTAGTAGTAGTAGTAGTAGTAGTAGTAGTAGTAGTAGTAGTAGTAGTAGTAGTA
>JAOWAW010111634.1:0-13622 GCA_028565695.1 Nicola tetela
GTGTGTGTGTGTGTGTGTGTGTGTGTGTGCATGTGTGTGCATCAATTCCAAAAGAAAGGAGTAAGCAACAAAGCACATATCACACACAAAAAGACAAGAAGTGAAATGAAAATTACAGCAGCAGCAATTGGCCCATTCGTCAGTCGATCACTGCCATTCTGTACAGAAACCAAAGTGGAGAGGGAGAGAGAGAGAAAACCTACAACACTAGTCAATCTGTTTCGGGACCTAACCAAGACAGAAGGGCTGTAAGATGTGTGTGTGTGTGTGTGTGTGTGTGTGTGAAAATACATGCAAAGTATTTCAGTCACGTGGCCACATTGGTAGTGATAGCAGGACCAGCATCAGCTGGTATGTTTTTGTAACAGCTAGTGGGTCGTAATTCTAATTAGCTTGCCTTGTAAAAGAAATTCTTTCACATTGATAATGCAGTTTTTTTTCTCTCTCACCATTATTTCCTTTTTTTCTCTAACCAGAAAATCTCACATCCTGGTTGTCTCGCTGTTGGCTACAACACGCAAGGCTGCCTTGGCATGTGCTCGAACAGAGTCAAAGCACTGATTGAGCCGCCATACTTCAAAAGCCATTGCGAATGCTGTACTGTTGTAGGAAAAGAGACTCACGAAGTACCACTCTTGTGCAACAATTCGGGAAATTTGGGTTTCTATGTGACTGAGGTGGAGAAGCCGACAGGTTGCATGTGTATGGACTGTGCTTGTGCAGATTACGACCAACAAGGACATTGTAACTGATTGTCTGCTCGGTGATCTCTGAAAAGAGCGCGACCATTATTGCTCGAATGCTATTCTGCCCTCTGTTCAGATTGCAGTGCCACGTGTGAGAAGCATAGTTGACTCTAACATGTTGCTTAGGTTGGGTAATTCCCTAAGTAGGACATTGCAACCAAGTGCAAAAGTTCTACACTCAATATGTCATTATGCATACAAACCAGGTAATGTGTGTCAGTTGGGCTTTTTTTTCCTACTTTTTGGTGAACTAACTCATCTTGATCTATAGCTACCTAGCTACCCATTCTGCAATGCACAAAGAATGAAGGCCGACACACATGCTACACAGAAACACATGTGTACTATATAATGTACTCCTGCACACCCATAATACACATACAAAGTTTCTTCTCACATGTAGATGAAGATCAGGCGATGTGGCTACAGAATTGCCAAGGTACAAAATTTGCTGCTGCTGTTCATGCAAAAACGTCGGTTTTTCAGAGGCTCTAAGATGAAGGGTGACTGTGTGTTGTATGCTTGATATTGTCATAGACAGACATGAAAAACACAGTTGACATTGCTCAGCCAGTTGTTTACTATAGATGCAGTGTTATAATTCAGTTGCAAGGCATTGACTAAACAGAGAATTATCACATCACTGATGAATGCTTCCTGTAAAAATTTGTCACTGAACAGAAAAGGAGCGTTAGCTTACCTGTAAAACCTGCACAGAACGTCACTGGGCCAGGACTGCATGGGACAGGTCCCACAGTGTGCACCATGCAGTTTTACTCATGTTCTACCCATTTCATTATAAATGATGGCCACCATTGCTTTGGGTCGAAGTTATACTGAAATGGGTTGATTCATCTGTGGTTCTTTAGAGTCCAAATGGCTTTCTCTGCCACCGTCCTATCTTCTTGTTAGTTTGCAAGTCTTTTGCTATTTTAGCCATGGCAGACCAAGGCAAAAACTCTGAATGCATTTCTTCTAGCTGGCACCAGTGGACTTACCCCAACAGACACCCGCTTGCTAGAGAGGATCCAACTCCAGACTGCAAGAGTGCTCTCCCTAACAGAACGTTAACTGAGATCTTTGTTTTAAGGAAGCTTAACGCAGTTTTTTCTAGATGCAAACTGTCCTATTTCTTTGTGCGGACACTTTCAAAGGACTTTTAATCGCAAATTTAAAAAGAAATAACAGGGGGTTACAGACTTTGTTTTCCTTAGTTGTAGCTGTTCAAAGTTTGCTACTATTCTACAGAAAACGTTATAATTCTAGATCAACCCACCCACAAGCGAGAGTGCATGACATTTTGGATATAGAGCTCGGGCAGCATTTGCGTGGATGCGCAGTGAAGTCGCAGTTGAAACAGTGTAAGTTGAGCCTCGTTAAATCACCCTCCTCAGGCTGTTTAAGCCATTACTAGTATATCATTAATTAGGAACTATATCTTCCTCCTAGCTCAGGACTGAGCAATTGTTTTCCCCAAAATGGATCTTGGTAGCAAAGATATGATGAGGAATAGTGCCTAGAGAAAGGTTCTTGGCAAACCAATCAAAAACTTCAGAGAAATACCACAAAATAAGACGAAAAAACAAGGTATTTTCAAAATTTTTTCCGGAAACTTTGCTCTTGGAGAATTCTCGCCAAATCTTGCATGGTATTAGGCCAGCAGGGGTACAAATGGGTGAGACTTCTATTTTCCTTGAAAGCCCGTCAATCTTCCAATAACTCAAAAAAGCTCCCTAATACGTCCAAAGTGACGCCAAAACACCCCTCACTTCACCTAGCCGTGTGGCGCGCCCGAAAAGATTCACCCTAAACGAAAGTCTAATCCTTGCCAGACTTGCGTGGCTGTATTAGCAAAAACAAGTCCCATGAAGCTGTTCCCGTGCTCAGTTTTCCAGAAATCAGCTTTCATGGCAAACATGAAGATCGCAATAAGGTGAAATTTCAAGATTAAACTATTTTTTCGCAACGTCTTGCACTGTCAGGAAACCGTCCTGGTTTTCTGTCATACCTCAGGGTAATAGTCTAACTGTTATGAATAAAGATAGACAGTGGAAGGACCCACACAGCTCTCAAAACGAACGCCGGCCAAAGCAAAACACGCTAGACAATTGTGATGAACGCTGACGCACGCACAGAAAACTACGACCGTCAAGTACGGTGCGTGTCAACAAGTTCCCGGGAGCACATCAAACAACCAGAATGAACCTTGTCGACGCTGCCCTACCTACCCACAGTCACTTGGTAAGAGAAAGCATAGATTGTGAGTGCAGGTCCAATGGAGTGCACAAACACTCGCTTCTTCAAGGCAGCGACCGGCTTCTTTTATCGACGAAGACCGGCAAACAACGATTGAGAGCGAGCGCAAAGGTTAAGGCAGCGCTCTGTCCAAAAGAGTGAACCTCCCTAGGCCAAGAGAACACCAATCCGCCATGTACTAAGGGCTAATTAACCGTCTACTAACGATATTTCGGCTTCTGCCATGTCTTCGACGAGGACGGAACTGAATATTTAACCAGTCAGGCAGGGACTGGAGAGGGGCTCCCATAGAATCAGATATTATTGCGCGTGGGTGCGTGCGTGCGTGCGTGAGTGAGTGTGTGTGTGTGTGTGCGTGTGCGCGCGCGTGCGTGTGTGCGTGCGTGAGTTCGTCAAGGGGACCACGTTTTGCGGGGGCCCACGATTCACCCCATCCCAATTATGTAGTTCAAACAGAGTACCCTACTCAGTGCCTAAGTTCTCTTTTGGCAACTGTCTTGAGTTTTCACAGGGCGTGTGACAGCCCAAGGCATTTTGCAAGGCTTTTATTTTATATTTGCAAGTCTTTGCATTGGGACTCCCCAAGTCGTGATGCGTATCGAGCGACAAGCTCGGTGATGCACATGTTGATCTAGATAAGAGAGCCGATTCGTGATGTAAGCGCGTCAGTCGATACATCTCTTGATCAATATAGGTTGGGCCGTACAACTCACCAACCGATGACTAGCGAATCGATAGCTCCGTTTGCATCAGTGAATCGTCGAAGGGTTATCAAGTTCGCTTGACGAAGATTGGAGCTGACCTACCGAAACGTCGCCAAACAAATTTAAATTTGCTCTAGTGAAGAGTGATGTTTTGACAAAATACCAGTATATACTTATCCGATAGAAGTATTAAGTTTTCGGGCCGGGGAGTGAGGAAGGGTTGTTCTTCGCTGCAGCCGTTCTTTACAGTTAGTGGTGCTTTATTCTTCGTAAACACGATGCACATGTTGATGTACATGTCATGACCGAGCTACTTCGTGATGTTTACGCAAATGCGTCACTTGGTACATCTGTCGATAGAGTTTTGGCCGGCCAACTCACCAATCGATGACGAGCGAATCGATATCATCGTTTGCGTGAATCGTCGAAGAGTTATATTTGCGAGCTGAAGATCGGAGCTGACCGACCGAAACGTCGCCAAAGAAATCTATATTTGTGCTGGTGAAGTGTGATATTTTGACAAAATACTGGTATAATACTTATCCGATAAAAGTATGAGATTTGGGGGTCGGGGTGCGAGGAAGGGTTGTTCTTCGCTCAGTTGTCCTTTACAGTTGGTGGCGCTAGCTGGTGGCGCTTTCTTCTTCGAAAACATGGCTTCCTGCCAAAACCGCACAAGATTGTACGGCGTACGCTCTTGGCACAAACGTACAACGTGTAGTATTACTAGTATCGAGGCTTTGCAGAGGGACATGCATACGTACAATGCATGCCCGTAGATCTGTTGTACGTTCCGTCTTCATGTTTCCCGCGTAGACTCATGATTCTCACATCGATATTTCTTGGCTACGGTGTCTACGTTTTCTCCTGCGTCTACAATACGTAGGAATGGCCTGCGAGGGTTCGCCTGCGCCACTTGCTGGGTCCGGCTCGCAAGGCTTGCACTGAACAGAGGCATACGCGTATGTAGACGTCATTGCTGTAGAGATTTGTACAACTTTCCTCTAGCTTATGGCTACGCATGACTCATATTTCAACTGTGTTTGTTTTACAAGCCGCAACATGACTTGTCAGTCTTTGAACAGAAGCTTTTCCTCTTTCTTCCAATCTTACGCGTAATGAGCCTAGTCTTGTTTGTTGGGATCATTGGGACCAATTATACATGGCGCCAGCGGAACAGTTCTCAGTGCCCGAGTTCTTGGCGTTTTTTCCCCGTTCGTGCATTCCGTCTTAGCTCCGGGACTTCAGCATGCCGAAGAGACGCCAGGGGCCTAGGGGGACTCTGACCAGCCAGCATGTCTGCAGACGTTCTTGGGCGCGACCAGCGACCAGAACGTTATTTCACAACAGCGTCTGGCTGTCGCTGAGCGCCAGACTGACTTGCTCCAGCAGCAGCTGAGCTCCCCGACAGCACGATTAGATCGTCTAAATGCTGCTGCCGATCCTGACCTACCAAGCCCACCAGTGAGATCCCCGTTCGACCTGCCAACGTTCCTCTTCCTCCCCGTTTATTCCCATCTCTCAGTTTGCGAGAGTTCAAAGCGTGGCAAGCCACTTGGGAGGACTATTTGCAGCTGATCGAGGGTGCCAGACTGTGGCAGCCCTCCGAAAAGCATCTTCCGCTCTGCCGAACGTCCTTGACCATGGAGATGCGGGCGTCGGTGAGTCACACGATTGAATTGGAGGCCTAGGATGGAAGTCTTCCAGGTCTACTTGACAGCGTGGAACAACACTTTCGGGCACAATGGAACGTCGCCCTCTACCGGGTGCAGTTTGAAGAACGCCGACTGTCTGACGGGTAGCCGTTCAATCGTTTTTTGGTGGCATTGAAAGAGCTGGCCGCAGACGCTGAGCTCTATAACCAGTGTCTAGATACTCGCCTAGCCATGCGTACACTAATCACACTTGCCCTTTAGGGAATTTTCTCTTGAAATATACATGTATATACCAGTATATATATATATATATATATATTTATTTATTTATTTATTTATTTATTTATTTATACTAGTACAGTTGCCCGTGCACCTTGGACGAGGAGCTGAACATTTTCCGTGACGTCTTTCGCAGAAATGGTTATCCGATTGGTGTACTGGAGACAGTCATCAAGTCGACGATCAGAACTGAAGTGAAGGACGGCAGGGGAAAGATTAACCCATCGCAACGAGTAATCATGAGACTTTCTTGGATCGGTCAAATCGGCAACGGATTCAGGAAAGACATTGAGGCGACTATCACGAAAGCTTGTCCATACGTGACGCCGACGGTCTGCTTCAGTACAGGACATGCGTTCAGCGGAGTATCTAAGGACGGCTTGCTGGCGACTTCAAAAAGTTTCGTTATTTACATGTACAAATGCTGCTGTGATCAGCAGCACGTTGGCAAGACAACACAGGTGCTCGCTGAGAGAATCAAATAGCATGTCCCTACGGAGATCAGTGCTAAGGCTGGCAGTAATGACTCGACTGTCACGAAACACCTTAGAGATAGCCGTACCTGCATGCCTGATGATCCCGGATCAAGGTTCCGCATTTTGGCGCAAGACCGTGACAAAAATCACTTGGACGTGTTGGAAGCAATCTTCATACGAACTTTAGCACCGAAGCTTTGCCAGCAGAAGGCTTTCACTCGCACCTTGCACCTAACTTAACTCACTCTCACTGACCGCAAGCGCTCTTGACAGCGCTAGCGCCAACCATTTGCACATAATACTGTCTGTGTTAGTTTTAGTGTGAATCATGCCTTGTTTCAGGTTCAGGTGGTACTTGTCTAAACTCACAGCATTGTGTTATAAATACCGTGTTATGTCTTGATTCTGTCAGTATCTCCATGTACATGTACTCTCTGAAGAGAATAGAGCGAAAAGCTTCAGAGCTTAAAACCCTTCCTACTGTGTTACTGCTTGCCCTGTATAAATATATATATTTACTATTTTTAGAACCACCGTAATAAAACCAACACAAAATTCCATGATCCAAAAGGATGTTTTTATTTCTGTATAAAAGTCATCTCGCGGCGATCGACGTCTAGAAAGGTGGCTTTTATTAAGATGACTTTTATACATACTAAGGTGGTTTTTATACGTTGAAAGATGACTTTCATAACAAAATAAAACCATCCTATTGGATAATGGAATTGTGTAAGGGACTCTAACCGACTTGAGCGAGTGACTCGGAGGACAAGCGCCGGTGTTGGCGTTTTTATTTGTCGGTTCTAAGTATAATAGGAAGTTTCCATGCAGAGATAGAAAATCGAGTAAAAACCTTGGCTTCGCCTCGGTTTTTATACTCGGTTCTATCTCTGTATAGAAACATCCACCTCGGGTTTATATATATACATGTATATATATATATATATATACATATTATTTATTTATTTATATTCATACTTAGTATATATACTAAGATGCCCAATTCGTGTTCTGTGCGTCTTTTTTCCCAAGCGCAAATTGTATGGATCGAGCATGGCATAGTCCACAGCTGCAAGCCGACTGTCGATGATACCGCGCTGTATACGTATGAATGTATATCCGTATGCTAATTTCTACTGCGACAAAAGAAATCCCGGACATCGACAGGACCGTCAGGATAAGTGAGCAAAAATCCTAGGAACCATGCAGCTGGCACCTTATACAGGGTTTTCAGCTTTATATTATCAATTGCAAGGCACTAACGTTTATCAAAACTGATAGCTCTCGCCATGGGCAGGCACATGTGCAAAGCTACTGTCTAAAATAATACTTCACCAGTCATGCGATGTAAAGCTCAACGAATATTTACATTGCATGACTGGCAAAGAGAAACATATTATGTTTCTCGATCTCTCTTCCTAGAAAAATAAGTATTGCCTTAATTGATTTTCATTACAATGATTAAGAGAGCATAAGCCTGTGGGTGAGTTTTCACCAGGAAATGCAAATAAAAAGGAAAAGTTTACCAATTAAAGGTAACAAAACGTGTCAGTATTCCGCTAAAAAAAGACAGCAAAGTAACAGAACGCATAAAAAGGTTATTACCACAAGGACTATAATTTAGGATCAAGAGAAAATCTGGGCTTATACACCACCAAAAGAGAAGGAAGAAAACCCGACCGAAAATCTAGAGAGAATTGAGACAGATTACTTTTATGTTGTTACAGACTTGATTCCCTTTTAGAGACTTCCTCCTCCAAACTCTGACGCAAAAGAGTTGTGTCCGGTGCCTCTGGAAGCCACTTCGAATATTCTTTGCCAAATTGCTCGACTAAACCTTCCTCAACATGGCGGCATTGCTGGAGTGCTTCTGACCATCGATGTTGTCTTTTCAGAAACTCTACGTACTCAACACCATACTTCGCAGAGTCAAGAAAGGAATTCATTCTTTTTGAAAAGCTACCACAAAATCTCAGAAACCATTCAGCTGCTGCGTACTTCCTTTCGTCAAAGTAAACTTTCCACAAGTATTCAGCACTCTGTGTGAGAAAACGATGCAAGATCACCTGCATCAGATTTAGCTCATCTGCGGTCAGCCCTTCAGAAGGACTCACCTTCAGTCTTAAGAACCCCTTCCAGTATGCTAGGGATGCTGTGCGGCAAGTCATCCTTGTCCCAAGACCTTGATCAAAAGCGTGCTTTGCTTTGGCAAAGTGCATGTACAAACTGTGAAATGGAGTATTCTGCGGGAAAAGTCTGAGTTTTTTAATGGTTTGCTGGAGAGCCTTTTGCAACTTTGCTTGTGTGGTGTTATTGTCAGCTATGGCTGCCAGTGAATGAACAGCCTGTGAGGTTACCTCTCTTCCGAGTAGAACGCTGATACAAAAACACATGCACAGCAGAAACCTTCCAATTTCCTGAAATCTGAGCTCAGAAAGACCACTCAACTCTGGAACTTTGAAATTAAGGAAGGTGTACGCCTTCAAAACTGTCATAAAGTTGCTCAGGGATTGCTGCAAGGAAGTTTTGTCGTGTAAAGTCCAAATACAGTCAAAGGTGAGAGCAACTAGCTGGTTTTGCACCTGTTCATCATTACCAACATTGATACATTCGTAGTTAAATTCAGCACAGTGCAATTTTGGAGTGGACGGTGCAGGTGAGTTACATTGTAAACTGTCTTGAAAATTGATTTGATTTAAATTATTTCCCAGGGATGAGATTATTTTATCCCACAGCTTGACAAAACGATGTGATACGCTCGCCGCAAGCTCAAAAAGGCCAGAGTTATGGGCCATTTGACAGAGGCTGTCCAAAAAAATGTTAATCTCTAACCATAGATGGTTGCGGTCTGTCTCTTTAACAAGACAAAGGGCAAGCTTAGGAAGCCTTTCTTCGAGAATGGAATAAATTTGTAACATCGTCTGCAATGATATCGAAGCACTAGTTTGATCCAGAGAAACATCCAAGCGTAACAGCCGTGCAGTAAGATCTAGCAGCATGTGAAAGTAGGATATCTGTTTTATTTTCACATGATCAAGACGTGTGATTGGTGTCTGCTCTTCCAATTTCTGTAACACACAAGTATGAACTTCTTGAATGGCAGACGTTAACAAACTAGCACACTCTAGAATTGTCTCTTTCTCGTTGCCATTTATGATAAACCCATCATCACCAAGTTTCAAATGAGTTAAGTTATCTAGCATAATTAACTCTGTATAAAAAGAATCCGCATGGTTTTCAGACCGACTGCTATTGCGGACTTGATCCAGTAATTGTTGAACGTGTTCCTTAGTCAGGCCGGTCTTCAGCAAGTGACAAGCTTCTGCAGCTTCCATTAAATACTTGTTCCTTGCACTGATTCCCTCCAGTTCCTGAAGAAGTCCTGCATAACACAAATGAACATTAAGCATGAGGACTGGGTCTCTCTCATGTTTCACAAAGTTTTGTCCCACGGCTAGTGCGGTCTTGTAACACACAAGGGCCTCTTCCAATAATCCCATCATCTGAAGATGTAGGCCTTGTTCAAGCGAAAATAAGACTTTGAGCACATTTGCATAATAACAACTGTTGGATGAAGAACTTTTGTACAACAGCGACATGGAAGAGCAGGCAGAACCAACGAAGCTGATTTTCAAGTCATGTTTAATGTCACGGATGGCAACATGAGCTGTGCAGAGCACCTGTGTTAACACCTCTGGTAATAACTGTTTTCCCAATACTCTGCGGGAGTGGGGGCTTCCAACAAGAAGTTCAAGGTATAGCAGAAGCCCATAAAGTAGCCCATCGCTATTATCTTCACAATGACTATTTTCATCGCTAACGCTCTGTTTAAATTTCTGAATAAGTTCTTCAGTTCTGGAAATAACCTGAAGGAGAAGCTCACAAGTAAGTATTTCTGACAGCCAGTTGGACGTTGTCTGTGCAGGAGAGCTCTCAATTGATCTTACAATGACATTAGCTACAAGAGGATGGAGAAAAAATGAGTTCTGATGTAGCAACTGACGTGTAGAGTAAAGAGTCAACCTGTGAATGTTTACAGTGAGTGATTCATTATTCCAACTGATCAAACCCAACTCCTCCAGATCACCTCGACATGTTTCTAAAATCTCCTGTCCGCTTTCAGAGAACAGGAAATCCAACACGCCAAGTAGATTTACACAGAGGTCACGAATGTCTTCATCCCTTTGAAACAGTTTATATCCATGGGTTGGAACTGTACATCCCCTTTTTCTCAGAGTGTTCCACATAATTCTCTCACTGTCACTTGAGCAGATTTTGACCAAAAGAAACACTGCAAATGGATGCTCACTTAAATACTTTTGGGCAGAGTCAACCACACCTGTTAGACCTCTTACATGAAGACGATCTCCAAACTGATCTTCAATGTCTTTCCAATTTAGCAATAGGAAATCACTGTCAAAAGCAACAGGTTGTGAGCCACTCTTTTTTTTAGAAGCTGATGCCAGCAAAGATGCATAGATATTGACACAAAGAGGCAGGTTCCCTAAAACACTACTAAGAGCCTTGTCTATAAGCATTATTGATGACTTGCTGATTTTTAACCTTTCCGTTTTTTTCATAATCATTTCCCAGCTCTCAGCAGTAGAAAATGGCCGAAGAGCGATCGGTTGAAGTTGCGGTACCATCCGTAGGAAGAACCCTTTCACTGCTGTACTTCTGGTAGTAATAATGAACGAATTATGACTCTGCGCAATCCCCTGGTATACCAGGCAAGCTGTTGCTGTGCACACATCATCCAAAACAATCAACCATTTTTCTACCTGTCTTTCTGATGTTGAGATTTGAAAATTTCCTCTGCAGTCCTCCTGCACGTTTTTGCTGCTACAGATATGGTCGATATTTCCAGGCACGTGCCTTTCCAACAAGGTATGAAATAAAGAATGTGGATGGCTTGCAAGGTCTTGCTGAAAAACCTCTACACTTGAGCAGCTCACCCAAGCCTGTCTGGGATAGGTCCCCCTCAGCTCACAGGCACTTTCTGTTGCTAGGTAACTCTTTCCTATCCCCGCAGGTCCATAAATCATTACAGTCATTCTCCCGTAAATATATGGCCTGTCACACAAGAAATTTATGATGAATTGTAACTGCTGTGTTCTCCCAATAAAATTTCCGTGCGGACGAAGAACACGCTGACGTTGTTTTCCAGATTCTTTCTCTGTGGTGCATCTCAATATACTCTCCACAGAATTCAAAGCATTCCCCTTGGACATACCTTCTTTCAGAGCGATAACCAATTGTTCGTGGGCCAACTTAGTTTCTTCACTGACAAGGCCAAAAGCGGAAAGTACGTCGCTGACATCAAGAAGAGCTTTCTTGATCTCAACAAAACTCAATGTCTCATACGCGTTGTGAGCTAATTTGTTCCTCGTTGATATAATGTTATCCAGGCTCGCCAGAATACTACCCCTTTCCAATTTCTTTTCTGAGATCCCATCAGTCTTCACAAGAAGACTCTCTTTGTTTGGTTTGTAAAGTTCTTTTCTAATCCTTTTCACTAAAGAAGCAATGCCTGGTTGCTGGTGACAGGCAACTTTCAGCGATCTTGATGAGTGCTGGTGGTCAATGAAATTTCCAAAGAAGTTCTTAAACAACTTTTCGAATGATGTAAAGCTGCTGTACAACAGAGTTCGGCCTAGCACGTGAGCACTGATGGTAAAATGCTTAGAGTAATCACTGTCCAAATAAGTTTTCACCAGCCTTCTTGCGTCATCCTGAAGATTTGAAAGTCTTTGTGCCAACGCCGGATTACATTTAAGTTTCGTCAGCACTATTTGTGATAGGCCAATGCTCAGGAACACTTCTCCCGACGACAATAACTCACCGTGAAAAGCCCAATTTCTTCCAGTCTCGATACCTTGTGTTTGCAGAGATAGCCTTTCTTTCTCGGCTGATGTCTTAAAACCACCGCAGAACTTAGCGACGTCATGGATAAATCGCTGCAGAATCTTGCAGATAACATAGATATCAGTTACTTGGCCACAGTCAAGACATCTTTCCAGGTGTGACCGTGTACGATCTGTAAATCGATCACAAATCTTCTTTTTCCAGTCGTTGGGGCTGTTCGATTTTACCGCCTCCAGGACAACGCTGGAGAGCGCTTGAGATAGCACTGTGTGGCTTTCGTCAAGAATAGCGAAAGTCAGTTCATCATACGAAAGCGCCACACGAGGAAGAGATCTTCCGTCTGTACTACTCATGGCTGTCAATCTAATTTTCAAGAAAGGAAAGAACGTCGACAATGTCGCATGCAAGAGGTTCTAGTCCCTTTCAACGATAGCAGCGTTCGGCCACATACTCTGAGGCCTTTTATACCGTCTGATAATATTTTCACCATTGCTGTGCTGCGATATTGTTTTCCACCTGATCTGGTACTCCAACGCACTTTAATTTCCACCGTCAGCCACGTGATAGCTGAGCACCAATGAACTCCACAAGTATGTGCCGGCTATCCCTATTAGATCCGGCGATATCGATATGTCTACATCTGGAATGAAACTGATTCCCGCTGACCTTTCTATTCCCGGAGCAATGAAAAGTGACAAAACAATAATGATTTAATAATAGATTGTGAGTCTGGCTGCAGCTCACGCGCGTTAGAGCGAATGAATCGAGCAGACAACCAATGGCCTGTGGGTTGCCTTCCCTCACTATAAAATGCCAATACATGCTGGGCAAATCCCATTCTTGTCATGCAAAAAGATGCCGAGATCAAAGGTGAGAGTTCAAGTTTGTCGGTTTGTTACCTTCCGCGAGTAGTAATGCCAGCGTTAAGTGCCGGCGTTAAGTACGTATGCCGGCGCTAAGTAATTATGCTAGCGAAAATTGAGTTTCAGGTACTGCAGGCAGGAAGTTGATCGTACGACTTCAAGAAGCGCGAAGGGCCAGGAAAGGCTTTGGTGGCATGCAAATGTGCAATTAGATAGATATAGTTTTATACAAAACACCATTATAATATGGATGCAATACTAGTACAGTTAGTTAGGTTGTGTATATTCTATTCATAGACGTTGAAGAAAACACTAGAAAGTGAGACACAATCCTCATTCATTTCCAACCTATCGAATTGAGTGAGGATGGCATGACGTCACTACAAGGAAGCTTCGTTTCGCATTTGGTCTCTTAGATTGCTGCAGATGATCACGATAAAGCGATGAGCTCACCCGTCAGCACTTCTAATCGAAAGTCTCACATACCAGCTATGCATGTAGCGTAAGAGTTATTCCTTAGATCAGTACCCTTTTGTTACTGCAGTTTAAGCAATTCGTCTTTAGCCGCAATGCTTCCGCAAATACGCTGGCTAATATGTGATCTGTACGTGGAATGAGACTTTCCCTTGCTAAGGGCACATCAGCTGGCAGAAATGGCTTCCGGGAGGCTGTCCTGCTAAATCCCCAGATGCAGTCCGGTTTTCGTCGAGGAGATGGCACAACGTTGCAGCTTGCTCGGATCGTGTACACCATCGAACATGCTCTAGATTGCGGTAGT
>JAOWAW010111645.1:0-52446 GCA_028565695.1 Nicola tetela
CACACACACACACACACACACACACACACACACACACACACACACACACACACACATACACACACACACACACACCAGCAAGTGATGTAAAAAAAAGAAAAAGAATAATGGGGCATGTTTTAGTTGTCTTAGTAATTTCCAATCAACCCCAGCCCAGAAATGTGTGCAAGCATGTGGATCAATACAACTGTTGAATGTCCAAAAACAGATTCACTGACTGAGCTGGCAAAAAAAATAAAAAATGAAGCACACCAAGGAGGGAGAACAAAGGAAAACGCAAATGATTTCACACTAAAAAAAAAAGAAAGAAAAAATATGGCAAAACAAAACAATTGGTCATTGTGTTTGGAGGTGAAGATCCTGCCAAGACCACCTCAAGAGAAAAATGAATTAAACAAAATGGTGAGAGTGATAAAAGAAACAGAAAAACTGGCTGGTGAGAGTTTCTTTACGGTGAAGGAAGTTCATCTGTTCGGTAAAATACCACTGTGTCCCTGTACAAGTCAGCCACACAGTAGAATGTGATAGTTTGGCAAATGGCCTTGATGGTGAGCTGTGACTGTCCACGGCCAATGGTGGCAGTACCATGACGCGGCAGAACTTGCGTGATTTGAACAATTAGGGAGACATCATCATCTTGCCCCTTCCTCAACCGCAACGGGAGGTAATCTCTGGCTGTGATTCGAACAGGGAAGTTGATCTCATTAACAAATGCATCCATCAGCAGAGTTGTGTTCTTTGCAACAAAGTGAGAACCAGCTAATGCAGAGCCATCCCGAGACCAAACAGTGATATCAACAGGGCTGGCAAATGCTGGATAGTTCTCTCGTACTACAGTGACATTACCAAATATCTCCTCCTCTGAAACAAAGAACTCCGTGGCCAAGAACGATAGCTGGCCTGCATTGTCGTGGTGCCAAAAATGAACCTCATTGTCTGCTGACTCAATGTCATCAACAACCACGGTAACATTGCTTGCACCAAGAGCGGGTTGTGCTTTGCATTGAATCAAGCTGTCAGCAATCAAGACAACTGGCTCCAAGCAAAGAACATCATTGAGGTAGACGCGGACAGGCCGTCCATTTCCTGATGCAGTTGTTGGACCAAACTGCGTCCCAGTGATGTTGACTGTGGTGGTATCGTAGCGGAACGTTGACAAGGGAGAAATCGCAGAGACGGTTGGCGGCTCAAGGGAGCGGAAAGCATCGACTGCTGTGATACTGACGCCATCTACCGTCACAGTGATGTTGTGCAGTCCTGTGGGAAGCGTTGGAGATCGACAGGTGAGAGTTGATGAGTTCACTGGGAAAAGATCTGAAGTGACATTAACATGCATGCATGCAAGCGTGCCAATTTTCACAGAGACAATTGGCCCCTTGCCTGAGAATGTACTGGGACCAAAGTTTTCTCCTAAGATAGTGACCAGTGTGCCTCCTTGCTTTGTGCCAGCTGTAGGGAAGACTGAAGAGAAGACAGGTGGTTCTAAGTAAGTGAAAACTCTGCTGATGTTGAGCTGAACGGAACTATTGTCAATCATCAACCTCAGAGGAAGGAGAAGGCTTGTTCTTCCAGCTAAAGCTGGCGGTGTTTCACACTGCACAGTGATGTTGTCTGTTGTTACTGCCGGAATAGTGCAGCGTTGACCGTCAATGAAAGCATCCACTTGTCGGGCACCGGCAAAGCCCTGCCGCGGACCAAAGTTTCCACCACTGATGATGACAACAGTACCCCCAGTGGATTGTCCAGCCACAGGTCGTATTTGAGTAAACAGGGGTGGTGGGTAGTGGGTGAACACACTCACTTGAAGAACATTAACATTATTCTCAAGAGGTACAACAAGATTTGGCACTGTTGCTGTGTCTTGGAATGCTGCTGCTGAGACTTGCAGATAGGTTGATGCTTTTGATATGGCCAACTTCTCGTGCTGTTTCAGAGCATACTGGTCAACAGATGTTAAGCCAACAACAAGAACCATGCTCAAGTTTCGCTGATGCAAAGTGCTTCCTCCGGTAAGGGTATACGTGTGTGTGGCATTGAAATCGTCTTGGAAGGTAATTGCCGTAGGAGAGATGTGTGATCCGTTCACTGGTTCGTCGAAAGTAATTGTTAGTTCCCCAATGATCAGATCCAGCTCAAATGCTAAAATGTTTGGTGATGTTTGATCTGGCAGGAAAACAGCTGCCTTTTGCCCAGCTCCATCAGTGATGGGAATAATGGGATTGTTGTTCATGTCACGTACAAGAGAGGTTATGTGTCTTACAAAACTGGAGGCCGTACCAAGAGCAAAGCCAGCAATACTCTTAATAATGTTTGCATCATTGTCACTGATCTGCAGTGTGATGACAGTGCTATCAGCTGGCTGTAAAACAAACGATTCTGGAGAGAGCCGCTGTTCCCGGCCCATCGATGATGTTTTTCCAGCCTGCAAAGTCAATGCTGTCACATCAACACTTGCGGCTGCCACAGTCTCATTGAAAGTGAGTGCCACTGTCAAGTTGTCCATGTCCAAAGTGAAAGCAACCAGTACCGGTGCAACCAAGTCCTCGGTGAACATGGTCACTTGTTGACCTTCGCCGTTGGGAACAGGAACTACTGCATTTCCATTCATGTCTCGAAGGAGTCCAGGACCAAATGTCAAGTAGGTATTGTTTAAACTGGTAGCCAAGGAAGTGAGACGCTTGATTTCGTTCAGGTCATCTGCATGTGGGTAGACTTCAACCACAGTGCTTGCGCCGACTGACAGAGAACCACCGATGAAACGTCGGCTGGTCGAGTCAAGCAGACGGTGCCAGAGTTGGATTGAAGGCAAATTGGTGTAGGCTGCATACTGCAATGTCAATTCTCGCGGGTCAACAGACGAAGTATTGACGGTTTCATCAAACGTGAGGGCAAGAACATCAGATGTCAGATTTAGACTGTACTCAACGAGATTTGGTGGTGTGCTGTCTGGAATAAAACGTGTTGTTTGGACTGCAATGTCGTCATCAACTTGCACAACTGCATTGTTGTTCATGTCCAGAATAGTGCCATTGGTGAAAGAGAGGAAGGTGGATTGATTTGAGATGCAAAGACGAGGCTCACGCTTGATGGCATTGCTGTCTTCAGTTCCAATTAGCACACGGACAATACGGTCATCTGGTGTAACGGGGAGAGATCTTTTGGTTTGATTTCCAGGTGTCAAGCGCCACCAAGCAGCACCACTAACATTAGATGATGACTGCAGCTGCAGCTCATTGACAGACAGAGATGATGACTCCACAGCTTCTGAGAAAGTCAGACTGAGCTCTGAGATTCCATCCATGTCCAGAGTGAATGACAGCAGTCGTGGCTCAACAGCATCGGCCATGAATGTTCGCACTTGCTTGGCACTGCGCTCAGCAATAGGCACAACAGCATTGTTCACCATATCAGTGACAAGATGTGTGGACAGAGAGATGAATGTGTTTTGACGACTTGTACACAAATTGATCATGACTTTGAGAGCATCGGAGTCCAGCTGACCAATTTCAATGATGAGCGTCGGTCCATCCGTGCTGTTCAAACGGCTCAGCCATGGCAGGTGCCCAACATGCAAGCGGTACGACTGTGTCGGTGACGTCTGTTTGTTCTGCAGCTGAAGTTCTGTCAGTTCGAAGGAAGAGGTGCGTACTGTCTCTGAAAAGTATAGTGTCAGACGGTGGCTGGTCATATCAAGGTCGAAGTTCCACAAAACAGGATTGATGTAGTCTCGCTGAAAGGCAGTGGCAACTTTCCAAACAGTGGTCAGAGGTGCATTATTACTCACAGGAACAATACGATTAGCGGACAGAGCCATGTCAGTTATTGCATACTTTGTAAATGTCAGCCATGCATTTGGGCGGCTGGTGTAAAGGTCATTATTGCGCTTGATGTTGTTCAGGTCATCCCATGACAATTCCAAAGCAATCACCGTGCTGTCAGCAGTTTGGCGCTTGCTAGCACCTGTTAGAGTGTAGAATGTGCTGGCTGAAAAGAAGTCTTGGAGTTGAAGAGCAGACACGTTTAGGCTGCTTGCATTCACCGTCTCGGTGAAGGTGAATGTCATTATGCCAGACGACATGTTGACCTTGAAGGAAACCATCTCCGGTCGAGTAATGTCTGCCTGATGTTTTGCTACTTGTAAACCGTCGCCATCTGCTCGTTCAGCAATGCCATTGCCCATCATGTCCTTTACTGAGTCGACATAGTGAAGGAGGTAACAGTCAGCCACCTCACGGCAAATCGTCTTGCGCTTCAGCTCATTCAAATCAAACACAGTGAACGTGACATGAATAGTTGTGCCATCAGTCATTATGTGCACTCCACCGGTCAGCGTGTGGTTGAAGTTGACAGCGGAGGAGTTGTCTTGTAAAGTCCACTGTGAGATCAAGAAGCTGCTAGCATTCACAGTCTCGTCAAAGGTGATGACCATCATGCCTGCATCCATGTCAACGGTGAAGTTAGTGACAACAGGTTTGGTAAGGTCAGATGTGTACGTGTGTACAGGTCGTGAAAGAACAGGCCTGATAAAATTGTCGTTCATGTCAGCAATAGAAAGTGATGCTGCAGTTAAGTATGCTGTTGAGTTGTTCACAGCCAGCTGCTGTCTTCGTTTGATCTCATTGCGATCAGCTGCACCAAGATCAATTATCACAGTTGTGCCATCGTCAGATGCTGTCCCACTGACAAGAGTGAGTGTATAAGGCTGAAAATGGTAGCCAAGTCCTGTCATTGTAGCAGAGCTCTGCACAGTTATTTCACCAACTCTCAATGACTGTGTCTCAACAACTTCATCAAAGCTTAGAGTTAGCTTCGGCAAGCCATCCATGTCCAGATCCCAGTGGAGAAGAGCTGGTTGTGTCTTGTCAGGAGTGAAATGCTTGACTTGTCGTGCTGCTGAGCTTAGTACAGCCGCAACAGCATTGTCATTCAGATCGCTGACAGTTGCTGTTGTCAAAGAAAGATACGTGTTAGTCATGTTGGTAGCAAGAACACGGCGATACATGAGGGCGTCAACATCTGCTGCTCCGAGGTGAATGTGCACAACAGCACGATCGCTGTCATTTGAGTATGATCCGCGCAGTGTAGTTTGGAGAGATTGCAATGTGTGTTTTGTGAGGGTGTCATTTTCCTCACTCATACTGGACAGAAGAAGGATTTGGCTCACATCAAGTGTGTCAGCTACCTTAACAGCTTCAGAGAAGCTCAGCATCAGTACCTCACTGTCAAGATCCAGCTCAAAGTCAACAAGATGTGGTCGACTTGTGTCAGCAACAAATTGAGTCACAGGCAATCCGTTATCATGATGACGAGGTGTTACTTTGTTGCCATTCATGTCCGTGATCAATGAGCTTGTCCATCGCAAGAATGTGCTGTTGGACTGCGTGGCCAGATCACGTTCCACTTTGATTCGATCGGAATCAGTCATGCCGATGTGGAGCAGAACAATGAGTAGGTTACTGCTGTTGGAGGTCGTAACCGATTGTGTCAACACAACACTGGTCAGGTTAGCATCCTGTTGTGCATTCTGCAGTGCAAGTTCTGCTACATTCAGGCTACTCACGTTAACACTCTCGTTGAAAGTTAGTGTAAGTGTCGAAGCACCATCCATGTCCAGATCGAAGGAGAGCAAAGATGGAGCTGTTCTATCAGCTTCAAAGCCTGTTGCTTGTAATGCGTTGGATGTAGGAATACTTTTAATTTTATTTGAAACCATGTCCACTGCAAACAGTGAGGTTATTGCAAGGAACGAGTTTGATCTTGATGTGACGAGTTTGCTTTTGTATTTCAGCCAGTTTGCGTCCTCATTTCCCAGAGAAATAACTTGAACCGGGCCGTTGCTGCTTACTGCATGGCTGATGTTCAGTAACAGAGTGTGATTTGATGTCACATTTGCTGCTGCAGCCTGGTTTTGCAAGGTCAATTCTGCCACGGCAATGGTGGAGCGACGGATGGACTCAGAGAAGAGGAAGGTGAGAGTGAGATCGTCGAGAGAGATATTCCATTGCTGGAGAACAGGTCTTGTTGTGTCTGCAATGTAATGGCTAGGAGGAAGAGAGTTGATTCCATTGACAAGTGGTTGAACAGAAAGATGGTGCATGTCAACTAGGGTTGTCTCCTGCATTGTCAGCCAGGAGGTGTTCTCATTTCTGCCTATCTCCTTGACTTTGATTGTGTTGAGGTCGTTAAGAGTCAGCTTAATTGTCAAGAAACGAGTGTCCACTGTCGAGGCTGGGTCAAACGTGTCAAAAACCTGTCCATCAGTGAGCTGATGCTGTTGAGAGATGCTCTCAGCTGCGCTAATGTTGGACTGAGACTGCAAAGCAAATCCAGTTACGTCAACACTGGAGATGTCAACTGTTTCCAAGAATGTCAAACGGATTTCACCACTGTTCATGTCAAGAGCGTAGTTGACCAATGTGGGATGAGCTGTGTCATTAATGTACACTTGTGCCTGGAGAAGAGTGATGGCAGCAGATGGATTACCCACCATATCATCCAAGGCACCAGCATCAAAGCGGAGATAGCTGGTAGCACGGGAGCGGAAGAGCGCATTATTGGATTTGACTTTGTTCAAGTCAGAATATGTGAGATTGACAAGCACCTGAAGACCGTTGGTACTTGGTGTGAAGCCGTCAGTTAGACGGTACGTGCTTGCAAGACTGTCATTTGCTCCAACCAGCACAATAGCTGAAAAGTTTAGTGTGCCGGGTCGAACAGGCTCATCAAAGTTAAGAAGCAGAGTTCCATTTGTCCAGTCTGCAGCGAAGCTCAACAGGACAGGCGAGTTGTTCTCAATTGGTGCACTGACCACCTGGATGGTGACATCATTTGCTGGGTTGCCATGCATATCTTCAACTCCCCCACTGTGCAGATGCAGCCATGTATTGTTGACAGTGGTGTACAGTCCCTCAATCAACTTCAATTGGTTGACATCCATGCGTTTGAGAAAGATGATAAATTTATCATTGTACAAGGTTGTGACATTGCCGCCAGTGAGTGAGAATGTTGGGCCACCGCTAACAGCTGAAGACTGCAGCTCGAAGCGAGTGTATTTAACAGTCGACAGGCGTGCAATTTCATTGAAGTGAACAGTAAGTGTGTGTTGATCAAGATCCACAGTAAAGTTTAGAAGTGTTGGTTGAGTGCGATCATCGTAGTAGTCAGCCGCTCGTAGGGCAGAGCCGTCTTGTTTAGAAACTACCGCATTTCCACTTGTATCCTGTACAGCTTGATTTGTCCAGGTCAGGAAAGAGTCACTGATGTTGGTGTACAAGTGTGTGAGGCGATTCACATTGTTGATATCCCACACGCTGAAGTCAACTTGCAGCACTGTACCATTTGGACTGCTGGTTTTTGTTGGCAGCCTGAGCTGAACGGGTGGGAGAGAGCGAGTTGTTGATTCCTGCAAGACAAGCTCAGTAACACTTAGAGTAGAGGCAATCACGGTTTCTGAGAAGGTCAGCGCGAGGTACCGTGCATCCATGTTCACAGAAAATGATGTCAACTGCGGTGGTGTTGTGTCTGCCACAAAGGTCTTTGCACGCAGTCCGATGGTCTCTGCCACAATTTTATTGCTGTTCATGTCACTAATGGCAAGACGTGTCCATGTCAGATATGTGTTGTAAACACTTGTTGCTAAGGTTGACAAGTTCTTCATGCTATTGGTATCACCAGTGCCAAGTGCCAGCACAATGACAGTGCTATCAGTGGCAGCAGTCTGCACCTGGCTATCAGCAGTCAAGTCAAAATAGCTGAAAGATGGGCTCGTTGAGTCGTTGCCGTTGTTGAGTCTGAACTGTGTTGAGCGGAGGCTTGCTGCAGACATCGTCTCATCAAACGTAAGGGTGATAGTCGCTGCTCCATCCATATCCAAATCAAAACTGATAAGCTGAGGTGGTGTTGTATCCCCAGTGAACTTACTCACTGCAACTGCACCGCTTGAAAGAATTTCGTTGACTGGGTTAGAGTTCATATCATCGATGAGTTTGCTGTCGAAAGCCAAGAAGGTGTCATTCACTGTGTCGGAAACATTTCGCAGTCTCTTCAGCTCGTTGAAATCGTCTTGACTGGGAATGACAAACACGGTGGTACTGTCAAGAGTTGTTCCTCTTCCTTCTTGAAGATCGTAGCTTTGCAGTGCACTTGTGTTCCTACCCTGAATGTGCAATGAGGAGATGTTGAGGGTTGACGCTCGGACTGTCTCGTCAAATGTGAGAGAAAGCAAACCTAGACCGTCCATGTCAAGTTCAAACCGTACAAGAGTTGGTCGAACAGAGTCTGCAGTGAACTTTCGCACATTGGTGATATGTGTGATTGAGCAGTTGGTTGCCTGCCCTGTTGGGCTGATCTTGTTATTATTCATGTCTGTGAGAAGATTGGGTGTGAAACTCAGCCAGGTGTTGGAATCTTTCGTTGTGAGGCCATCCATCTGCTTCAGCTTGTTGAGATCTACTGGAAGAAGTGAGATGTTGACATGAGTGCTGTTAGATGTCAGGTGGACCTGGCCAGACTTTAACGTGTACAGTGACAAACACTGCTCACCAGAAACAAACTTCAGCTGTGTGACATCTATTGAATCTACCAGCACTGTTTCTGTAAACTTAAAGCTTAGAATTTCTGCTGTCAAGTCCAAATCAAAGTGAACAAGTTTGGGGGCAGTGCTATCAGGTGTAAACGAATGGACTTGTTTAGCGCTTGATGTTGCTATGCCAACAATAGGATTCCTGTTCATATCTTGAAGAGCACGTTGACTGAGTGACAAGAAGGTGTTGTTTTCATTTGTAGCAAGGAGCATGTATCGTTTGATTTCATTTGTGTCTTCTGCACTCAGTGCCACCACGACTTCAGTTGTGTCTTCCAGTGAGTAGTTCCCCGAAATAAAACGGTGAGTGCGTTGTGACAAGCTGTGGTTGGCGGAGCTGTGCAGCTGCAGCTGAGTGAGATTCAGTGTTGCCATGGATACAGTTTCATTGAAGACAAGACGGAGCTGGTGGGTGTCCATATCAAGATCAAAGTCAACAAGAACTGGTGAGTGATGATCAGCAGTGAAATTGTCAACAGGGCGCACTCCTGAGAAGTTGACAAAGTTTCCATTCATGTCAGTAAGTACAGCACTGTCCAGGGACAGGAGGCAGTTTGTTGCTGTGGAGCAGAGTGATTGATCTCTCTTGATAGTGTTTATATCAGATAGAGGTAATTGTATGATAATGGCAGTGTGATCGTCTGATGGTGTGTAACCGGCAGTCACAGTGAAGTTTGCTGATGAGCTTCTGAGGAGAGTTACTGCTGTGGGTGTCAGTGAGAAACGATCCATCGTCTCATCAAATGTGAGAATGAGCTGCTCATCGTCAACATTGAATGACCATGCTGTTAGCTGTGGCTGAGTAGAGTCCAGGGTGATGGAACGTACTGCCTTTGCTGCTGATGGCAACTCAGGAACAATGGCGTTACTGGCCATGTCATTCACTGTGAGAGACGTGAGTGCAAGGAATGTGTTTGAGCCGTTACCATCACTGGCAAGGTTGCGCATGCGTTTCAGCTCATTCAGGTCTCTCACAGAGAAGGTGAGAATGAGGGAGGTGCTGTCTGTGTGTGACCAAACTCCACCAGTCAGTTGCAACTGTTCATGACCGGTCACTGCCATAGATGTGTTCTGTAAGCGAATTTCATTTGGACGGAAAGACGATGCATTGATTGTCTCGTTGAAGGAGAAAGTGACACTGCCAGCATCAATTGACAAATCATACCAAACAAGGGAAGGCTGTGTGGTGTCAGGAATCACCTTTTCTGCCTGTTTGCCTTTTGCAGAACTGATGGCTGTCACTTGATTCCCAGCCATGTCAAGAATGAGCTGGTTTGTGAAGCTCAGCCAGGTATCGTGGATATCTGTGGCCAGAAGTGAGAGGCGCTTCAGCTTGTTGCTATCATCAACAGACAGTTGCAGCTCTGTATAGAGCTCATTGTCATGAGCCACAACACCACCTGTGAGGTTCAGGTGCTGGACACCAGACAGGCTCTGATTTGCTTGCAGTGTGATCTCTGCTGATTGGAGAGAGCTGGCATTGACGATTTCCGAGAACCAAAGTGTCAGGGTGAGAGTGTCCATGTCAAGCTGGAATCGGGTCATGTATGGTGCCGTCGTGTCATCTGTGTAATGTTGTGGCTCTCCAGCCAGTTCGCTTATGACACTATTGCTGTTCATGTCTACAACCAAAGTAGAATTGAACGACAGGTAGCAGTTGCTGGCAGAAGTGCACAAGTCTGGTTGCTGTTTGATGATGTTTGTGTCTGCTTCACCAGTAGTGATGACCATCTGAGCACTGAACTTAGCAGTGACCAAACGTGTTCCCCGGCTACTGGACAGACGGTGTGACACAGCAGGCATTGGTGAATTGTCGCTCAAGAGATGGAGCTGATTGATGTCAAGGGATGTGTAGTTGACTGCCTCAGTGAAGTTGATCGTCAACTGCATTGTTCCGTCAAGGTCCATTTCCCAGAATGCCATGGCAGGTGGGAAGCTGTCTGTCGTGAGATTGGCGACACGTTGAACATTACCTGCAATGCTGTTGAAGTTCATATCTTCGACGAGATCCTGAGGGAAGCTGATGTACGTATTGTTCTGCTCAGTGGCCAGAAGCACTCTTGACTTGATAGCGTCAAGATCGTGACCAGGCTGGCGATTGAGGAAGATCTTCATTGATGTCCCATCGTACCGAGGCTCTTTTCTCACTTGAGCATCACTGCTTACATCAATGAACTGTACCGGTGAAGTTCCACTACTCTGCAATCTGATGAGAGTCTGTCTCAACGTGTCAGCTCGGCATGTTTCTGAGAAGAAGAGCGTGATGGAACCTTCATTGAGGTTCACATTGAAGGCAACCAGCTCAGGCAGTGTCTTATCTGGTGTGAAGTTCGCTGCTTTTAAGGCCACAAGAGCTGACAGAGGCTCTATCGCATTCCCATTCATGTCGGAGAGAAAACTGTAAGCAAACTCAAGGAAAGTGTTGGACAAGTTGTGGGCAAGGCCTCGATGCAACTTGACAGTATCCAAGTTTGCCACAGTCAAATAGATGTCTATCACTGTGCTGTCAACAGTGGAACTGCTGAGTGCTGAAGAAAGTTGAACACTTTCATCAGTGAGCTGCTGTCCGCCACGCAATGTTGCAGCTGTTAAGTCCAATGAACTAGCCAGCATGGTCTCATTGAAGAACAGACGGAGGCGACCCAAATCCATGTCCAATTCAAAGCGGTCAAGACCTGGCCGAACTGAATCAGCAGTGAAGTTGTCGACTTTCTCAGCATTGCTGGCTGGGACAGTGGCCACTTCATTTCCATTCATATCCAAAATTGCTCTGCTGCCAAGTGAAATATGGCAGTTGGAGTCTCTTGTGCACAAACTCGTCTCAAACTTGATCACATTCAAATCTGTTCGTCCTAGAAGGACTGCAAGGCTGGTGCTGTCATCAGCTGTGGGGTCCAGTACTGATGCACTTGTTAGTGTGTAGGAAACAGTTGAGCCATCAAAAGTGGAGGCTGACCGATTTTGGAGTGTGATTTGAGTGACATCCAGTGAGCTGACATTCATGGTCTCACTGAAGCTGAGGCGTAGTTTTTCCAGAGATAGGTCAATGGAAGAGGATACCAAATTTGGTTGTGTTTTGTCACCGGCAAAAGCACTGGCTCGTACAGCATTGGCTAAATCAACAGCAACAACCACATTTCCAGCCATGTCAGACACGGTGGATGATGTCAGTGATAAGTATGTGTTGTTTTGCTTGGTGGCAAGGCTGGCCTTACGTTTCACCTCATCGACATCTGCTTTGTCCAATACGAGTGTTAACACCGGACGGTCTTCTTGCACGACCCGACTTTGTGAGTTGAACCGGTGGAAAGAGTCCTGCTGAAGAATGTTTCGTGCTAAAGCATTCTGCAAAACCAGCTCTGTTGCATCAAAAGAGCTGGCATCAACTGTTTCGGAGAAGGACAGCCTTATTGTGGCTGGATCATTGATGCTGATACTGAACTGAAGAAGTTGTGGTTCTGTTATATCAGTGTCATACTGGTCTGCATTCATTGCAGATATTCCATCAACAAGTGGCTCAACAAGTTGCTTATTCTGGTCCTGTACAGCCTTCTCATCCATCACCAGCCACGTTGTGGCTTCACTGTGAGCGATTTGTTTGGACTTGAGTGCGTTTGCATCAGTCAACGTCAGGTTGATTCTCAGGTGTGTGCTATCTTCCTGGAAGGCAGTGCCACCAGTAAGGTCATAAGTAAGATTAGTGTCAGTGGCCCGCCTGCTTGCCTGCAGTCGGAAGGATGGGAAGTGCAAGGACGTGTAGTCGACCGTTTCGTCAAACTCGAAGCGTAGCTGTGGTGTTCCATCCATATCCAGCTGGAACCGCCGCAGGACTGGCCGGCCGGTGTCATTTCGGAAGTAGATCGTGCGAATTGCATCTTGTGACTGCAATTCCTTTATAGCATTTCCATTCATGTCCTGAATGCTTCTGTAGTCAAAGCGGAGGAAAGAGGTGGCTGTACTTACTAGCAAGCCTTCGCGTTTCTTTACCTCATTGAGGTCTTGGGTTGTCATCTGAAGTTCAATGACAAGACTGTTACTGCTGTTGCACTGTCCTCCTGTAAGTCGGTGGATGTTAGTGGCTGGTACAAAGGAGCTGCTTGATGACTGAAGGATGAAGCTGGAGGGTACAATAGAGCTGGCATTTACTGGCTCATTGTAGGTCAGTGTCAGGATACCACGGTGAACATCTGTCTGGAAGGCCAGCAAGCGTGGGGCAGTCGTGTCTGGTGTAAAGTTGAATGATGGCAAGAAGGCTGCGTTGGCCAAGTTTGCTGCTGGACGGCGAAGATCCTTCAGAGCTCCTGCTTGCATGAGCAGATATGTGTTGTTTACATTTGTTGCTAGCTGTGTGTTTACCTTTAAAGCATGCTGGTCTGTATCTGTAAGAGCTACAGTTGCCTGGTGGAAGTGTAGTGAGGATACTGAGCCACCACGTAGCTGGAAACATGATACTGTGCTATTGGTTGCATTAGTCAGAAGAACTGTTGCATTGCTATTCAAGGCACCAGAGCAAAGTCGGAACTGCGTGCTGATAATCGTGCTCACATCCACAGTCTCGTCAAACTCTAATGCCACAACACCAGCATCCATGTCCAATGCAAAGTACCACAGGGTTGGTGAGGTCGTGTCCGGTGTCACGTGCCATGCTTGCATTGCACTGAACTGTGATATGGCGGTTGCCTGATTTCCGTTCATGTCACGGACGGTGGCAGAATCCAACCACAGGTAGGTGTTTGCAGTGCTCTGTGCCAGAGCCTCCCACTGTTTGATTCGGTTTGCATCTTCTCTTGTTAGATCGACACGGATTATGTGACCATTCGATGAGTTTGTTGTGCTAGCAGTTGTTAGTCTTACCACACCACCAGACAAACCTGTTGGAATAGCTTGAATGCGGAGGAACTGTGCATCAAATGTGGCAGCATCAACAACTTCATCAAATGTCAAAACCAATTCTGTTGTGCCATCCATGTCCAATGAGAAGGCAAGCAGTGTTGGAGGTGTTTGATCTGCCACAAACTGGCCATTCAGAGCTGGACTGTGCTGTTCAACCACACTGTTTTTGCTCATGTCCTCAGCAAGAGAGCTAGAGAAGG
This sequence comes from Nicola tetela, assembly GCA_028565695.1. Lineage (NCBI taxonomy): Eukaryota > Metazoa > Porifera > Calcarea > Clathrinida > Clathrinidae > Nicola > Nicola tetela. Next base: position 13,675 of record JAOWAW010111645.1, read on the forward strand.
AGAGGAATGTGTTGTTCTGTTGAGTTGCAAGCTTTGTGCGAAGCTTGACAGCACTGCTGTCCGCAAAACTGAGAGAGATGGTGATTGTGGTATCATCACGTTGTGATGAATTGCTTGCTCCAGTCAACTTGTGCCAGTCTGAGCTGTTGACAGCAGCATTCTGAAGCACAATCTCAGATACATTGAATGATTTCGCAAGCATAGTCTCGTCGAAAACCAATGATAGCTCTCCACTGTTCAAGTTGAGTGTGGCATTGGTGAGCTTTGGCAGTGTTGTGTCTGGTATGAATGAAGATGCCTGGACAGCGCGGCCATCAGTAATGGCAATGATGTCATTACCAGACACGCCATCAATGAAGCTAGCAGCAAGCCGAACATGTGTGTTGTTGATGTCCGTGGCAAGGCTGGTGAGCCGTTTGACATTGTTCAAATCGTTGTCAGTCAGGTAAACGTCTATGCTGAAGTCTTTTGGGCTGTTGGTTGATCCACCAGTCATTGTATAGAAAATGCTCGCAGTGCTTGCATCCTGGAGAGTTAATGCTTGAGCACTGAACTGGGTTACATCCAGAACGTGTGAAAAGCGGAGAGACACTCTTCCAGCATCAAGGTCAAAATCAAATTTCTCCAGGACAGGGCGACCCTGATCTGGGCGGAATGTGGCCACTTTTCGACCTTGCGTTGGCAGGACTGCAATGAGGTCGTTCTTCGCCATGTCAATCACTGCACCAGCCGGAAGTACAAGGTGTGTGTCATGCTCACTTGTGGCCAAGCTCTCGTTCAGAACAAGGAACTTGTAGTCTTGAGGATGAAGGCTGATGATTACAACTGTACGAGCAGCGCGTGCTGGGAATCGTGCACGGCTGACATCATAACTCATAGACCCGCCTGTAAGGCGATATGTCACACCTCCAGTGGCATTTTGCTGCAGTGTAAAGAGCGTAATGTCAGCACCAGAAATATTGACTGGCTCATCAAAGAATACAATAAGCTCACGGCTGTTGAGGTCCAGCAAGTTGAAGTCAAACACCTTTGGCTCTGTCAAGTCGCGCTGGTATGCAGAAGCCTGCAGAGCATTTGTGCCATTGGTGCGGGCAAGAATAGAGTTGCCTGCCAAATCTTTTACCAGGGCTGATGTGTGCGTGATCCATGAGCTTTCAAGCGACTTTGCAAGCAGGTCATCAGCTCGAATCGTGTCAATTTCAGGTCGGCTTAGTTGTATCTGCAGAATGTAGTGATGCGTATTCTGAACAACTTGGCTTGCAGCTGTCAATGCAAAGAAACTGTTGGACACAGCTGCATGTTGCAAGGTAATTTGTACTGGTGAAAGCAACACATTGACAGACTCGGAAAATGTCAGGTTCAGAAGACCATTATCCATGTCCAGCTCAAAACTGATGAGCTCTGGTGGAATGATGTCGTTTCCAAACAAATCCACAGCTTTGTACTGCGCTGGAGGTGTCGGGAAGACTGCCAGTTGATTGCCTGCCATGTCCAGGACTGTGAGTAAGGTTGCTGACAGGAATGTGTCAAATTTATTGTCTAAGAAGCGTTCGGTCATGCGGAAATGCTCAAGGTCTGCTCGGTCAAAGACAAATTCAATGACAAGACCATTGGCTGATGTTGTACGGTTTCCTCCAGTCAATCTCCGTCGCCCAACCAGTGGGCTTTGCAGGCTTGCAGCGTTGAATTCCAGTTTTGTAACATCAAATGTGGACACATTGACGGCCTCGGAGAAGCTAAGCAGGACCTCACCATAGGACATGTTCACAGAATAGTATACCAGAACAGGTGCAGTGGTGTCCGCAATGTACTTGGAAACACGCATTGCCTTGCCATCAGAAATCGCAGTGATCTTGTTTGAGTTCATGTCCATTAGTGCTGCATCCCTGATGCGAAGGAAGCAATCACTTCCAGCTGCTGCTCGTGTGCACACATCAGCTATTTTCAGCTGATTAAGATCATCAATTGTTAGCTGAGCGGTGATATGAGTGCCTGTTGAGTCTCTGCTCCATGATCCACTTGTCAGGCTCACCCCACTGCGAAGTTGTTGGGCTGCATCCTGAAAGTGGAATTCTTGGATTTGCAGGGAGCTGCTGTTGATGGTTTCGTCGAACGTTAGGTTTAGAAGACCTGCATCAACATCAAGGTCAAAGCTTACCAGGTTTGGCTGAGTTTTGTCTTCAGTGTAGTTCGTGGTGTCAACCTGCAGAGCAAATCTTACTGTAACCTCCACTACCTGATTTCCTGTCATGTCCTGAATTCCTTGTGGTGTGATGGACACGTATGTGTTTCCAGCAGATGTTGCGAGTGCAGTAAGCAGCTTGATTCGGTTGAGATCTGAAGTGGTGAGCTCCAAGACAACCTCTGGGGTGTTTTGACTATGAGATATTCCACCGGTTAGCACGTGTGAGTTGACCATGCTAACGAATCGTCCACCTTGCAGCGTGATTGACTGAGGTTGCAATGAACTCACATTGACGGTCTCTGAGAACAGAAGCTTCAGCATTCCAGTGTTCATGTCCAAGGCAAATGAGAGAAGCTGTGGAGTGGTTGTGTCTGGTGTGAAGATACGAACCTGGAGCGCTTGTCCGTTGGTAATGTTCTCTGCAAATCCACTTCCACCAGACCCTGAAGCAAATTCGTCATCAGCAGTCAAGAACGTGTTGAAGCGTGTCGTTGCCACATGCTTCAGGCTGCGTAGAATGTTCAAGTCACGCTCAGCTAATCGAACGACAACAACAGGAGGGTGGCCTGGACTGTGAGATGTCGATTTGTTCCTGTCTGTTGCACCACTGCTCAAACGATATCGCAGTGCAGTGCCAGCAAACCAGAAATGATCCACTTCGGCAAGTGTTGATGCATTTGGCAGAACCTCTGGCACTTGAGCAGCTGACTGGAAAGCGATTTTCTTCACATTGACATATTCCAAGTTGAAGACGTCAACAATGTACTCGCTGAATGTCATGAGCAACTCTCCAGAGTCCAGGTCAAGGTTGTAGGAAATAAGCTGTGGTGGCGTGCTGTCAACAGTCAGCACACGAACGTTTAAGGAGCCAACTGTGCCATTGAGAGGGTTGCCATTCATGTCCATGATAGCACCAGCAGCCATTTCAATGCCACAAGCTGCCTTGTTAGTGCAGATCAGTACATTACGCTTGAGCAGGTTAAGGTCGTGGTCATTCAAATTGAGCACGATCTCGGTGCCGTCACAGTCAACAAGTAGGCCACCAGTCAGTGATTGCTTATCAAGACCAGCTCCAGTGAGTGTTATTCCAGTTTTCTGTAATGAAGTTGAGTTGACAACTTCATCAAAAGTCATCGTCAGGTTGCCAGAGTCCATGTCAAGACTAAAGCCCAGCAGGTTGGGCAGAACGGAATCTTCTATGTATGAGGAAGCTTGCTGAGATTGTGGCAGTAAGAAGTTCCCCTGAATATCATACACAGTACCAGCTATAACGGTCAGGAAGCTGTTCAAAGCGGATGTGGCCAGCAATGGTCGAAGTTTTAACTCGTTGGCATCAGCTGTGGACAGCTGGACAAGAGCGTATGGCCGGTCCAAACGACTCACCACAAAACTTGCTACCGTCAGCCCATGGCTAAAGCAAAAAGAGCGAAAGTAAACCAATAATCAACACACTCACAACACATGGTGAACGACAACATCATTACACTAAGGGCTTTGACCAAACAAGATGAATAAGGAAGGCTTAGCTTGGGCATGAGGTCAACTTGTATCAGTAGATATTGTCATGGCAATGCCATTACTCGCTGGAGTTACCATCAGCAGTAGCAGACAACCCACAGCATGGTCACTTTTGGGTTGCCATAGCAATTATGACCATTTGACATGCCCTCTATTTCCCTTTATTCAGCATTGAGCAAGATGAACACACACACACACATGCACACACAATCATACACACACCAATCACAGCAAATTCACACAAGGCAGCAGCCTTAGCATTCAACTACGTTTGCAACATTCAGCTGTAGCCACATAATGTACCTGAAAACAGACCTCAACATGTAGGCATACATGTTATACATGCATACATAACATACCGAAGATCACCAGCTTCAATCGGCGTAGTGGCTGACGACTTGATAGTTAGTGCAGTGGTGTTCAGGTGGCGGATGGAAATTGTTTCACTGAATGTCAACATAAGTTGATGGCTGTCCATGTCCAGGTGCCATGCAACAAGCTCTGGCCGCACAGCATCAGTAGTAAAGCGCTCTGCAACGACAGCAGAAATACCATTGAGCTGTGGGGAAACAGCAAGACCGTTCATATCCTTGATTGCTGTTTCGTTGAAAACCAGCCACGATGTCAAGCGGCTGGTAGCGATTCGCTTCCATTTGATTTGATTAAGATCTTCTGTCTGCAACCGAATGGTTACCACTGTACTGTCAATGGCTGAGACAAGGGACCCATTCAGCAAGGCATGCTGCTTGTCATCAACGACAACATGTGATGATGCTTGGATAATGAATGACTGGAAGTGCACTGAGGAGGCATCCATCGTTTCAGGGAAGGTGAGGTGCAGCAAGCCAGCTGTCATGTCAAGATGGAATCCTGCAAGGTGCGGCCGCGTTGTATCATTCTCATAGACAGCTGCCTGGAGAGCATTAGAAGACATGATTGCTGCTATTGGCAAGCCTTCCATGTCCTTGATATGACTGGGGCTGATGCTCAGGAAAGCAGAGTCAATGTCAACAAGCAGCCGATCGTTTTTCTTGATCTTGTTTAGGTCTGCAACGGTGATTGTTATTCTCATTTGAAGGCCATCGGGTGAAGTGCAGTTACCACTGGTCAGTTGAACAGTTTGCCGAGATGCGAGGTTGTTTTGTTTAGAATGGAACGACAATGCGGTGAAGTCAAGGAAGGTCCGGTCGACAGGTTCATCGTAGTTCAACACCAAAAGGCTGTCGTTGATGCTAATGCTGAAATTTGTCAGCATTGGAGGTGTCACGTCTTTGGAGAAGTGTGAAACAGACAGTGTGTGGCTCACAACTGGTCGAGGCTGATCAGCCATGTCCTTGATGGCACTCTGCGCCAAAGTAAGAGCAGTGTTGCTTGGATCTCTTGCGAGCTCCTGTTGCAGTTTAATCTGGTTTGTGTCAAAGTATGTCAGTGTGACAAAGATTTCTGTACTGTCATCATCAATGACTGAACCACCGGTAAGTGTGTGATACTGTACAACCTGAACGGTGCTGTCTTGAATGGTGAGGCCTGTTTGAAGAAGTGTTGAGGCATCCACGGTCTCATCGAACGTCAAGTTCAACATGGAGCTGTCCATGTCCAAGCTAAAGAACAGGAGTTGTGGATCAGTCGTGTCTGGCATGTATGCACCACTTTCAACCTGAGTTGCGTTGTCAGATGTCACCGCCACAACATGATGGCCCATCATATCCTTAACCAACAATCTGTCAAACGACAGAAAGGTGTTGTCTTCACGAGTAGCCAGACGAAGCTTCTTTATGGCATTGCTGTCAGTGTTTTGAATGTGAATCAAAATAACAGGATCATCTTCCTGAGAACTGTCCAGGTGGGATGCCAGCTGTCTGTCAAGGTCTTCACGAAGCTGATAGCTCTCGGTCAAGCTTGTCTCAAACTTTTGGAGAACAATTGAACCAATATTCACAGAAGAAAAATTTACTGTCTCTGAGAATGAAAGTCGAAGCTGAGGTGTCCCATCCATGTCCAGGCTCCATGATAACAGAGTTGGCGGTGTGCCATCTTGAGTAAATGTTGTCACCTGGTGTGGTTTGCTTCCGTTTGCAACTGGATTTCCAGCCATATCCTGCAGCAAGCTTGGTGTAAATGTCACAAATGTGTTGTCAGAGGATGTAGCAATGGCTGTGAGGCGGCGGAGGTTGTCCATGTCTTGCTGTGAAAGTGTTATGTTGACTACAGTGTCATCAGATGCTGACAGAATGCTGGCACTTCCAGGAGAAAGTACAGCAGGTACTTGCAGTGTGTATTTGTTGAAGGAAGTTGTGCCAAGATGGCTTGTGCCCTGCAGGCTGATTTCAGTGCTGTTGATCGAGGAGACACGGACAACTTCGCTAAATGTCAAGCTCAAGAGAGAACTGTCTGCGTTAAAGTCAAATGACAGCAGGACAGGTGAAGTAGTGTCTGTGGTGAAGTCTGCAGCAGCCAATGCACTGCTGAAATTTCGCTCCATGATCTGCCGTCCACTCATATCAACAGCTGAGGAAGGAGAAAGAGACAAGTAGGTAGTTGCTAATGAGTCAGCTAGTCCATCAATTCTTTTCACATTGTCAAGGTCTTCCTTTGTCATCTTCAGAGTTAATTCTGGTGGGTGGCCAGAAGACAAGACGCTGCCAGTGATGGAGCCACTGCCTGTCAATTGATACGTTTTATGGATATCTGATACAACTCTGCTGTGAACCAATGTCAGCTGGTTTGGTGCAATGCTCTGGACAGTCTCACTGAATGTCATGAAAAGCTCACCAGAGTCAAGATCAAATGTGAACCTCTCCAGGACTGGGTCGGTCAGGTCTTTATCAACATGACTTGCTTTTGTAGCTTGTACCTCTTCCTGCAGGGGGTTTCCTCTCATGTCATACAAAAAGGACAATCCCAGGTGAAGGAATGTGTTTGTAGGTGAAGTGGCCAACTGGCTCTTGAACTTCAATTCATTCAGATCCTGATCACTCAGCCAAATTGACAGCATGGTAGAGTCAGCAGAAGAGCTGTTACTTCCACTTAGGAATGTCTGACTGTAGCCTCCAGCTTGCAATGGAACTTGATGACCACTTTGCAGTTGGGCAAGTGGGGAGGTGACATTTCCAAAATTGACAGTGCTAGCATCAATAGTCTCACTGAATGTCAGTTGCACAAGTCCATTGTCAAGATCAAGCGAGAAGTTTGACAGTCTTGGTGAAGTGGTGTCATCTGTAAAATTGTTCACATTTTGAGCATTCTCTTCAGGAATGGCCACCAGTGCGTTGAACTGCATATCAACAGCAGCATGGGTACCAGCTGCAAGATATGTGTTACTGGATGAAGTTGCAAGAAGACGAAGACGTTTGATCACATTGAGGTCATCAACCGAGACATCTGCTTCAACCTTGGTGCCATCTTGGGACAGAACAGTCCAGTTCTTGATGACATGGGTGAAGATTGTGCTGTTAGCAATGTCAGAGTTGCCAAGCAAGATCATGTCAGAAAAATTGAGTGACCTGGCCAGGACAGTTTCGTCAAAAATGAACATGAAACGGCCAGCGTCCAGGTCAAAGTTAAAGCTCAGAAGTTGAGGACGAGTGATGTCGGGTCCAAACTGGCTCACCTGCAAACCTGAGCTGGCTGCGATTGCAACCATGTTGTTTCCCGTCATGTCCTTTACTGCATTGCTACTTGCAGCAATGAAGGTCGTGTTTTCATCCGTGGCGAGCAGTGTGAGCTGTTTGAGACGGTTGACAAACGCTGTTGAAAGATTGATGTAAAGCATAAGCTCATTCTCAAGAAGGATACTGCCATCACTGGCAAGCTGTAGGGTATTGTCTGCGGTCAGCACGCGTGATCCGTGGAAGGTGAGCTCAGGTGGTGAGAAAGAACTCGCATTGACCACCTCACTGAACTCCAGCTGAAGCGTGAAAGCATCCATGTCAAGGTGAAAACTGACCAACACTGGCGGTGTTTCGTCTTCAGTGTACACAGCAACACGACGAGCAACACCGTTTGTAATACTAATGATAGCGTTTTTGTTCATGTCGGAGATGAGAGATGAGCTTATAGAGAGATGAGTTGTTTGTTGAGACACAGCCAAACGTGTCATCCGCTGCAGTTGGTAGCGATCAATGCTTCCCAGTGCAAGCCACACAACTGTGTCTGTGGCATTGAAAAGTTGCGTGCCTTTGCTGCTCTCCCCAGCAGTTAGCCTCCACATATCTTCAGAGCTCGAAGTCTTGTTCGCTCGCTGCAGCAGAATAGCAGAAACATCTAGCATTGAAACATTCATGGTTTCATCGAATTCCAGCCTCAAGCGGCCATCGCTGTCCAAATCCAAATCCCAAGTAAGGAGTGTTGGATGTACAGAGTCAGCAGTAAATGCTGAAGCCTGCACAGCCATGCCATTTGTGATGCTTGAGATGTCATTTCCATTCATGTCCTGTACAGTACTTGATGTCAAACGCAAGTAGCTGTTGTCAATTGACGTGGTGAGATCGACGTAGCGCTTCATTACATTCAAGTCGTTGTTGTTGATCTTCCAGACGAGTGTTGTGCTGTCACCTCCAAGCAAAGATCCGCCAGCTGTGGTTAGTGTTCGTTGGCGTGTTGCTGTCTTTCCATTTTGCACTGTCAGTTGAGAGATGTCAAACGTAGAGGCATCAACAGTCTCAGAAAACTGCACAGTGAGCAGTTCACTTGTGAGGTTCAGCTGCCAGCTGACCAGCGTTGGTGGTGTTGTATCATTCACAAACACAGCTGCAGGCATGGCTTGCGTAGAGAGGATGGGAACAACTGAGTTATTGTTCATGTCAACAAGTAGGTCATTGCCAAATGACAAGTAGCTGCTTGCTAGGCTGGTGGCCAAGTCTTCTTGTTGTTTGATCAAATTTAAGTCATCGTCTGTTATCTCTATGATGATCTTTGTGGAGTTGGTGGTGACTGCTTGACGCCAACCAGTTAGCTGAAACATTACTGGGACTGTTGGCACGGAGCTATCATTTGAATGTTGCAGTATAAGAGCTTGAGGGTTGACTGAGTTACTGTTCACAGTCTCATTAAAGCTGAGTGTGAGCGTTCCTTCATCAATGTCCAGCTCAAAGTGGCGCAGTGAAGGACGGTTCTCATCCGCAGTGTAGCTTTGCACTTGCTTTGCATTGGAGACTGGAATCTCGACGATCGGATTCGATTTCATATCCTGAATAGCCACAGGCAGCACAGCCAGCCATGTACTACTTTCTTCAATGGCAAGCAGAAATTGCTTCTTGATAGCATTGGAGTCCACTTCAGCTAGATTGACGGTAACCAATGTTGTTAAGATGTCATGGCTAACAGACTGTCGTGACAGTTTGTGTGACTGTCTGCTATTATTTCTGCTGCTCTGTAACACAAGCTGCTCTGTGTCCAATGTGCTGGCATTGACTGTTTCACTGAATGACAAGATCAGACGGTCATCGTGCATGGTGAGGTTAAATTCAACAAGCTGTGGATTTGTCTTATCTGGTGTGTACTTGTCATTGATGGCAAAGCTGTCATTGCACGGACGGCCATCAAGGGCAACACCACTCATGTCCAATACAGCATCTTCACCAACAACTAACCAGCCTGTGCTTCGGGTACGTCCAATACCACGTCTTTTAAGGGTGTTCAAGTCATCATGCCCAACGATGATCGTGACCTCATCTGCATAATGGTAGTCAGTTGACCAAAGTGTAGCATTGACAGTTGCGTCTGCGATTGGTCGGCTGCTGCGCCAGACGTTGGTACTGTTCACTTGCGATCCAGATGTGAGTGTGAACGATACTGCTGAGCATCCTGGCATGCTTTGCAAGGTAAAGGCATCAATGTGCAGCGAAGAAATGTTCATTGTCTCACTGAAGCGTAGCATCAGTGTACTGGCGTCCATGTCAAGAGAGAACAGGTCGATGTGAGGAGAAGCTGCATCACCATAGAAACGATCAGCAGGAAAGGCCTGTCCATTAGGCAGAGGAACGACTGGGTTTCCATTCATGTCTTTAACAGCATGCTTTTCCAGGGAAATAAAGGAGCTTGAGACTCCTGTAAGAAGTGAGTCAATGCGCTTGATTTCATTCAAATCAGTATCAGACAGAACAATAACCATCCTCTGTCCATCAGTAACTGTCGTGTTTTGCGAGGAAGACAGTCGAACACCAGTACGGGCAAGAGATGCCACTTGGACGGTGACTGCAGTCACATTCAGTGTGAAGTGATCAACTACCTCATCAAAGCTGAGGATCAGCTCCTGCACGTGAAGGTTGACCTCGAACCCAGACAACACTGGCTGTGTTGTATCAGGTGTAAAGTAATTAGCCTGGATCAGACTCCGTGCAAACGCTCTGTTGTCATCTCGATCGAAAATGCTTCCTTGACGAGCCATCAGGAAAGTTGAATTCTGTGAAATGGCCAAGTCTCGAATTTGCTTAATCTCCTGCACATCATCAAAGTCGAGTTTGAATGTGACAACAGGATCATTGCCCGACAAGAGCTCTCGTCGGCCAGATAGCAAATATTGAGAGCTGCCAGCAGCATTTGATCTGATTTCTAACTGGCCTGGAGATACTCTTGAGACTTGCACTGTTTCGTCGTATGTCAACGTCAGTGTCTCGTTGTTCATGTCCAGGTCAAAGCCAATCAGTCTAGGGCCAGTCACATCCTCCTGGTGGATAGCTACACGAGCTGCATGTGTCCTGTTAATCTCTTGGACATTGTTGCTGTTCATATCATCAATCATGGCTGACGAGAAAGTGATGAATGTGGTTGACCGGTACTGTGCAAGGTCGCCTTTCCGTTTCAGATCGTTTCGATCTGTTGAACTTAGCCATATTGTGATGGATGTACTGTCTGCTGATGCTGAGAGATAGGTTCCTCCTGTTTGGGCGCTTCCAGGCTGCAAAGCATGCCATTGAACACCTGTGTGATCCATTGCCGCCTGAAGTTCAATCTGACCAATTGCCAGGCTATTTGCTCGCACAGTCTCATCAAAGACCAAAGTCAGATTGCCGTTGTCCATGTCGAGATCGAAGCTGACTAGTTGTGGATCTGTCTTGTCCTTGGAGTAGCTGGCTGCTTGATGGGCTTGCCATTGACTTAATGACTTGATTGGGTTGCCAGCCACGTCTGCAACAGCACCACCAGGAAGGAAACGGAGATAGGTGTTGTTGACATTGGTGGCTAATGAGGTTAGTCGTTTAATCTCATTTGCATCAGCCACTGAGAGGGTAAGAAGCAGAACAGTGCTGTCAATGGTCGGTTTGCTCCCACCACTCAGCTGATGCTCAGCAGTAGCTCCGTGACGCTGGCTGACAAACGAAAGGAGAGATGGCTGAAAGCTTGAGCTATCCATAGTTTCATCAAAAGTCATCCACAACTCTAGGTTGTCCATGTTGAGCGTGAAGCGGCGAAGCACTGGAAGCACCTTGTCCGGGGTAAACACATTAACCTGCAACAGACTGTCTGAAGTGATTTCAACCACAGCGTTGCTATTCATGTCTTGAACTGTTGATGAGGCAATGCTCAAGTATGTGCTGTCATTGGACACGGCTAACTGCCGCAGCAGTTTCATCCTGTTACTGTCCTCTTCACCCAGCTGCACAATGACAATGGTGCTGTCGTGTGAATGTGTTGCACTTAGCAAAGGCAGTGACCCTTCTTGGAGAGAGTGCCATTGGAAAGAGGACATGTTGTTTGAATAGAGAACAAGAGTACTGATGTTTAATGTGGAGACTTTGACTGTCTCTGAAAAGGTCAACCTCAGTTCGTGGTTGTTCATATCCAAGTCGAAGCGGCGAAGAACAGGTGGTACTTGGTCCTCAAAGAAACTCTCAGCCAATAGAGCATTAGCCTCTGTCCGGGCACTCACCATGTTACCTGCCATATCTTTGATGGATGTGCGCCTCACCACAAGGTGTGTTGTGTTTTGGTCAACTGCCAGTCCCTCATCAACTTTGATGGCATTTAGATCGTCTTCACTGAGATCAATAATGATTACAGTTCCATCAGCAGAATCTGTTTTTGTCCCAGTTGATGGGTGCAGCCAGTGACGTGGATGGAAGTGGTAGTCACCAGAGCTTTGATTCTGCACCGAAAGGCCACTAACATCCAGCAAGGACGCCTTGACTGTTTCATTGAAAGTCAGAATGAGCTCTTCAGAAGTGAGGTTTAGCGAAAAGGTGAGGAGAGTTGGAGGAGTCGTGTCCACAGTCAGAACTTCAACTTCCTTTGCTGAATATCCAGGAGTGACATCAACATGGAGACCAACCATATCAACAATGGCACCTCTCTGCATAGCAAGAAAGGTGGTGTTTGAGGAGACAGCCAAACCAGTCAAGCGTTTGATTTCATTAGAGTCTTCATCTCCCAAACGAACAACAACAGTTGAAGAGTTATCACTCAGTGTGTCTGAACCAAGTGGCCAAGGTGACGAATTGGTGAGAGAGCGGGACTGACTTAGTCCAGCTGCTTTATCCTGAATGGTCAAGCTGTTCACATCCAAGCTGCCTGAGTAGACAGTTTCAGAAAAGAAGAGTGTGAGAAGTGCAGGTGCATCCAAATCAAGATTCCACTGCTCCAAGTGAGGTGTTGTCATGTCACCTGTGTAGTTTGCAGCTCTGACTGCATGTCCATCAGTCACTGCCAACAGATCATGGCCCTCTGGATCACGGATTGTGCTTGCACGCAAGCTCAGGTACGTGTCAAACTGGCCAGTCACAAGCCTTGTGTCATACTTGATCCGGTTGAGGTCACTAAGGGAGATGTTCACTGCGATGCTGTATCCGTCCTCACTCCCAGGCACAGCTTGGCTACCAGCTGTCAGCTGCAAGCGATGGTTACCAGTGTACTTTGCTGCGTTTTGTAGAAGAATGCCAGGAGTGTAGAGGCTGCTGGCCTGTACAATGTCAGTGAAACTAATCAGCAGCTGACCACTGTCCATATCCAGTTCAAAGTTCTCCAGCTGCGGTGAGCTTATGTCTGGCACAAACCGCTCTGCACGTAATGGAGCAGAAGGTGCCACTATTACATTACCGTTTGTGTCTCCAAGCAGTCCATCTGACCAATCCAAAAGAGTTGTTGGTAAACTGGTGGCCATTGGCCTTGCTTTATGAATGTTCAACATGTCAGTGCGAGACAGGGCCACAACAAAACTCGTCACACCATATGAGGTGTTGTCAACCGTTATTTGTCCTCCAGACAAAGTGACATTTTGCCTGTCAAAAACAAGGTGCAATCGACTTGCATCAAATGTATCTGCTTTCACTGGCTCATCGAAAGTCAGATGTAGAAGATCACTATTGGCATCAAGTGTGAAAGATGACAGCAGAGGAGGAACGCCATCAGCTGTAAACTCTTCTGCCTGCAAGCCCGGCTCGAGAATGGCCTCAACCATGTTAGCAACAGGCTCTGCCATGTCAGTCATTGCTTGCATCGTAATGGAAAGGAATGTTGAGTCCTGAGACTTTGCAAGCTGGCGAGATTTCAAGTTCAAGGCGTCCTCTGGTGAGAGAATGACTCTTACTGTGAGATCATTTGGTCCTTGTGCCTGACTTGACTGCAAAGTGTAAGATTCTTGGCTGCCATTTGGTGATGATAAGAAGGTGAATGCCAAACTGGAAAAGCTGGCAACACGCACAGGTTCGGAGAAAGTCAGTAGCAAAACAGATGAGTTCATGTCCAAGGAGTAGGACAATAGCTGAGGTGAGATGGTATCGCTTGTGAACAGCTGTGCATCCAGGCCACTGCCATCCAGAACAGCTGCCATTGGATTACCATACATGTCATAAACAGCAGCGTCCTTCGCTGTCAGCCAGCAGTTGTTTGGCTTCGAACAGAGTCTCTCTTGTCGTCGGACTTCATCAAAGTCGCTTTGCACAAGAGTTGCTTCTATCACAGTGTCAAATCCACTGGCAGCTGTCCCACCGGTCAATCCAAGCTGATACCGTGGCTGTCTGAAGAAGTTCTGCAGCATCACACCACTGAAGTTTAATGTAGCAGTGTCCACAGTCTCATCAAAACGAAGTGAGAATGACCCACTCGAAAGGTTGAATGCCACAAATTCTACAAGCTTAGGAGCCGTTTTGTCAGCAGTGTAAGTTTTAGCTCCATGCGCTTCATCCCGTGGTAATTCTGCAACCGAATTGCCTTGCATGTCCTTCAGTGCTTCTGACCCGAATGAGATAAAGCACGAGGCTTTATTGTGGCACAGCTGCTTGGATTTGATTGCATTCTGATCATTAATATCAAGGCTAACAGTGACCACAGGCCCATTCACACCAGAGCTAACTCCTCCAGTTAGAGAGAACTGGTACAAAGAGAGAGGGGAAGCCAATGCAGACTCATTGGCACCTGCTTGGAAGGTTATCGATGGCAGGAGCAGAGACGATCGATTCACTGTCTCAGAAAGGGAAAGCACAAAACGGCCTGCATTCATATCAAATGTAAATGCCACAAGTCGTGGTGATGTTGAGTCAGCAGTGAAATTTCTCACAGGAAGAGCATTGCTGGATGAAATCGCTACCATACGGTTTGAATTCATGTCAACCACAGTGAGGATAGAGGCAGAGAGGAACAGGTTGGATGCATCTGTAGCAAGGCCAGGCACACGCTTTATAGCATTCATATCACCCCATGTCAATCCAATTTCCAGGCTTGTTGAGTTGGTGGTCGTGACTGAATGTGGTGAAGTCAAAGTGACAGATGAGGCAGTGGAACTTCTACTGCCTTGAAGTGTGATTTGGTTAAGTTGCAAAGATGGCGAGCTCACTGTTTCAGAGAACTCCAATACCAATGTGTCACTTTCAATATTGAAGTCAAATGCCAACAACTCAGGTTGTGTCTTGTCCATAGTGAAGGCGCTGGCACGCAAAGCATTTGTCTTGCTGTGGCTAATTAGCGTGTTTCCAGCCATGTCAGGAATTGCCTGAGAAGAAACAGCTAAGTAGGTGTTACCAGACCATGTGGCCACATCAAGCAGCTGCTTCAGAGCATTAGAATCCTCTGTGCTGAGTGTAATGTTCACAGTGTGATGAAACTCTGTGGTCACATCGCCACCAGTAAGAACTAGATGGCCAGAAGGTATTGCGTTCGGATCCTGTGAGCCCTGGACGGTAAACTCACCAAGTTGAAGCGAGCTAGCCTTCATTGTTTCAGTGAAAGACAGATGGAGTACACCTTCATTGAGATCCAATGAAAAAGAAGTGAGTTCAGGTCTATTTGTGTCAGCAAAATAGCTTCTCACACTCATTGCCTGCCCGTCAGGGATTGCTATGATTTTATGACCTGCAGTATCCTTCAGCAACATGGATGAGATGGAAACGAACGTGTCATTTGTTCCTGTTGCTGCCAGGTCTGGGAATTGCTTGATGTAATTGATATCATTCTCAGTGAGCTGTATAACCATGATGGTGCCATCAGGGCTGAGGACCTGCCCTGACATAGTGTGGAGTACAAGACGAGAGCAAGGCACACCTTGACAGTCTTCTCTACTCTGGACTGTGATGGCAGACACTGCAACACTGTTAGCATCCACAGTTTCAGAGAGGTACAGTGTAATCTGGCCAGATGTCATGTTCAGGTCATATGACACTAAATGAGGGTTGGTTTGGTCTGGTATGAACTGCCCTACCCTTCGAGCTGATGTATTCAGGACTGGCTCAACAGAATTGCCATTCATGTCCTTAATAAGCATCCGGCTGAAAGAGAGATATGTTGATGACAGCTGTATAGCCAGACTTCGAAGTCGCTTGATTTCATTCTGATCAGCATCAGAGATGTTGAGCACTATGTAAGTGCCGTCTGCATGGCTGTAGTTTGCCCCCTGGATGCGGTGGGACTGACGCCATGAAAACAGGTAGAACAGATCCTGCAAAACAACTTGTGTGACATCCAATGAGCTCATGTTGACTGTCTCATCAAAGCTAAGAGCCAACTGACCATTGTCAGCATTCCAAGCAAATTCTACCAATTTCGGTCTGGTGATGTCCTCTGTGAAGTTTTCTGCCTGCAGAGCGTTGAACTCTGGAATGCTGACTACAGGATTGGCATTCAGGCTCATGTCAGCAAACGATTTGCTTGTAATGGAGATGAAGGTGTTTGCCACACTGGTTGCAAGGAGAGATTTGCGCTTTATTTCATTTAAGTCAGAAGCAGATATCTGCACAACAGCAAACTCACTGTAGTTGCCCTGCACAACACTGGTTGATGTGAATGTGTTGCTACGCCATGCAGACATGCTGCTCTCGTTAGATGATGCTTGCAGCGAAAGCTCGCTAGCCAGACGACGGAAACTGTTGACTGTTTCAGAAAAGAACAGTTTCAGCAAACCGGTGTCCATGTCTAGTGTGAATGACTCAAGCACAGGTGATGTTGTGTCCTCTGTGTACAGGCGTGCTGTTAAAGTGTTCTGTCCATCCACAACTGGCTCCAGGCTGTGGCCGTTCATGTCACGGATGGCACATGAGCGAACCGTTAAACGAGCCGACTGGCGGTTGGTGGCAATCTCCAATCGTTTAATCTCGTTCATGTCTGCCAAAGTCAAGTTCACAATCACCACAGTAGCATCGCGGTAAGCTTCAACACCATGCAGTGCATGGAAGACATCAGTTCCGTATGGAGCAGTGGGAAAAATAAATCCACTGGTGTTCAAAACTGCCTCTGGGACCGTCAGTGAACCACCTGTAAGAGTGTGTTGATAGCGGGGAATACCCTTTGTGTCATGCACAGACTGCAGAGTAAGGCATGAATAGCTCACACTGTACAAACTGACTGTTTCACTGAAGTATAACGTCAGGTGCCCAGAGCCGTCCATGTCTAAATCAAACCACAACAAACGTGGGCGAACAGAGTCCTGTGCAAACAAACGAGCTTGGAGTGCTTTACTGTCTACTATTCTTGTCAGTTGGTTGCCATTCATATCACGCACACCATCTTCTTGAACTCGGAGGAATGAGTTGTTGATGCTTATAAAGAGAGTATTTTGGCGTTTGATTTCATTAAGGTCATCACTGGTGAGAATAAGAACAATTTCATCTCCATTCTCGCTGTAAGTTACTCCTCCAGTGAGTGTGAGGCGGGCTCCAGAGACACTTTGGCTGTTGTTCTGAACAGTAAAGAGAGTTGGCTTCAGTGTGGAGCTGTCCACTGGCTCATCGAAGAAAAGTGTCAAACGACTAGCATTGACATCAACGTTGAAAAACACCAACTTTGGCTGCACCTTATCTTCTGTAAAGTTTTGCACGGAGAGAGTTCGAGTGGCAGCCAAGTTTGCCATCAGAGCAAGATCGTCAACACCACCTGAGGCCAGAGTGAGATAGCAGTTGCTAGAGTTTGTGCAGCGAGACCGATCTAACTTCAAATCAGTCAAGTACTGAGTTCCTTTCAAGCTTATTGGCATGACATGTGAATTTAGACCAATAGGGTTGCCTTCTCCCTGGCGAAGCTTGGGGCCTGCACCGGGATCACTGCTTAATGAAAACATATGTGCTCTGTATGTGCTGAAATCAACAGTTTCATCAAAGGTCAAAGTTAATATTTCATCGGTGAGGTCAAGATCCCATGCCTTCAACTGTGGTTGGCTTGTATCCAGCATGTAGTGAGTGACCTGCTTGGCCTTCCCGTTTAGAACAGGAACGATCTGGTTGCCGTTCATGTCCTGGAGAGTGAGGTTGCTAAGAAGCAAGAATGTTGTGGCTGCATTTTGAGCAAGCAATGTTCGAAATTTGATTGCATTTAGGTCATCCACGCCAAGCTGATAGATGAGCTGTGGTCCGTCAGTACTATTGCTAAACAGGTCAACACCAGTTATGTTATACCTGGAGTCATCATCAGTTGACCAACTGCTGTTCTGCAGAACAAGCTCATTGATGACAAATGATGCTGCAGAAACAGTTTCAGAAAGTCGCAACACAAGCGTCCCATCATCCATATCCAAATCAAACTCCTCAAGAAATGGGCGGGTATGATCTTCGGTAAACATTCTAACATGCTTCGCTCCATTGGAAGGAATCTCCACTGCCCAGTTATTGTTCATGTCCAAAATGGTCTTCTTCTCCATAGATAGGAAAGTGTCAGTTGTACTTGTTGCCAGACCTGTAAGCTGCTTGATCATGTCAAGGTCTCGCCTCAGGAGTTGAACAGTGATAGTTGTACTGTTGTTGAGGTGAAGCACACGCCCACCAGTGAGACGAACTGCCCTGTCACGATTCCCAGATCCCTGTAGTATGAGTTGTGAGAAGTTTAAGCTCCGGGCTTGTACTGTCTCAGTGAAGTTCAGAGTGAGTTGTTCGCTAGTAAGGTCCAGATCAAAAGCACGTAGTTGTGGTGGAGTTGTATCCTGGGTTAGAGTACTTACTTGAGTAGCATTCACCATGGCAACAGCTTCGCAGAGATTACCAGCCATGTCTCGACAGGCCTTCTGTGTGAAAGAAAGGAAGGTGTTGTCTTCAACTGTTGCCAGACTAATATACTGCTTCAACAGGTTGAGGTTCCATGCACCAACCTGGATTTGAGTAACAGTTGAGTCTACAAGAATGTCAAGGACCTCAGCATATGGTTGACCACCTCCTCTTAGTGTCAATCCCTGTGTAGGAACAACATTTGATTCACTGTTAATCCTCAATTGATCCACAAGTACTGAGCTTGTATTAACTGTCTCATCAAATGTCAAGTTCAACCACCCGGTACCATCCAAATCAAGGGTCCAACTTTTCAGCTTGGGTGACACTTCATCTTTTGAAAAGCGCACAGCGTTTTGTGCCAGAGGTGGTGGTAATGGAGACACAAGATTGCCGGCCATGTCACGAATAGCAAAGGAGGACAATGACAACCAGGTGTTCTCGTGGTTTGTGGCCAAGTTCTTCAGCTTCTTCAATGCATTCTGGTTGCTAATGTTCAACTGAACAAGCACACCGGTACTGTCAGCACCAATAGTGTATCCAGCAGAGAGTGTGAAAATCTCAAAATCTCCATCACTAGTGTCATTGCCTGATTGGAGAGTCCAGCCAGAAATGTTAAAAGAACGTGTGGCATCCATGGTCTCATCAAATGTTAAAATGAGCTGGCCCTGGTTTGCATCAAACGCAAACTCAACCAGCTGTGGAAGTGTTCTGTCATTTGTGAAATTGCTCACATGAAGACCATTGCTGGGTGTCCTGGGCACAAGGGTGTTGTTGTTCATGTCAACCACACCGGATGGTGTGTATGATAAGAATGCATCCTGGGCGGCTGTGGCCAGGTTGCGGTGTACCTTAACTTGATTGAAGACATCAACATTGATGGCGGCTGACAGAGATGTACTATCATCAAATTTCACCAGATTTCCGTGCAGACGGACGTGAGTGTCTGCCTGTCGTGGAGCACTTTGCAGGGTGAACGTTGAGAGGTCGAAAAGACTTGCCTCGACAGTCTCTGAAAAGAAGAAGGTGATTATTCCACTGTCCATGTCAAGGTCAAATTGTTCCAGTTGAACAGAAGTGGAGTCTTCAGCCACTTTTCTTGCTTGCTTGGCATACAAGCCATCCACAACAACAACAGAGTTGTGGTTTGTGTCATTGAGTAGCTGGATTGTGAATGACAAAAATGTATCATCTGTTGTCGTGGCGATGCTTCGCAAGCGCTTCAGCTCATCAACATCCTTCTTCAGCAGCTCAAAGCTTACCATTCGGCTGTCTTCAGCAGTTGTCACACGCCCACCACCAAGTTGAAGAGTGACTTCTGTTCCATTTGCTGTACCTTGAAGAGTGATTGCTGATGGGTCAGCAGTGGTGATGTTAATTGTCTCAGAGAAGTACAACGTCAAGTTTGTCCCTCCATCCATATCCAGCTCAAACCATACAAGCTCTGGGCTTGTGCGATCTGGCACATAGGACCCAACCTGCATTGCACTGTCCGCTGTTATGGTAACCACATCATTTCTGTTCATATCGTCAATGGTGCTATTTGTGATCACAAGGAATGTGTCCAAAGGCGCTGTTGCTAAGTGAGACAAAAATTTTATCTGATTAAGGTCATCGGTGCCAATCTTGATGGTGATTGATGACCAGTCATAGGAGACTGACTGGCTACCAGGACCGCGTGATGAGTTTGTTGCAGTAAGAGAATGCCATAGCTGTGGTGGAGCTGATTGGTAAGGTAAAAGAGATATCTCGCTAACAATCAGGGTGGACACATCCACCGATTCACTGAAAGTCAAGTTGAGCAGCGCAACAGTCCCATCCATGTCCAATGAGAAGGAGGTCAAGACTGGCCTGACATAGTCAGGATTGAAATTGCTCACTTGCATTGCTGAAGCCAATGAAATGTTTGCAGCAGAGTTTCCGTTCATGTCCTGGATAACGAGCGGTGACAGAGACAAAAACGTGTTGTTGACATTCGTGACAAAACCAGGAAGGCTCTTGATAATATTCAAGGCAGCTGTGTCCAATATCACCCTGATAACGGCACCGTTTTCAGATGTACTACTGACATGGTGTACGCTGGGCTTTCCCTCATCGAGTTTATCGGCAAGCTCTTTAAGTCTCTCACCCACCCATATTAAAATAGTACCGGCCTTTCTGAGAAAACGGCTGAAAGGAGAAACCAATGCTATGTGTTGTGGAGTGAGAGAGCTTGCATTCACTGTCTCCGACCAGCTTAGTGTGAGCACCTCACTTGTTAAATCAACATCAAAACTCTCTAAAACAGGTGCAGTTTTATCTTCTGTAAATACACTGATGCGGAGTGGTGCCGAAGGAAGAATCGCCCGTACACGGTTTTTGCGCATGTCTTGCACCAGATACATTGTGCTTGACACGTAGCAGTTTGCCACCATTGTGCAAAGACGAGAGCGGCGTTTGATTTCATTCAAATCCGGATTCGCAATGGTTGCCCTTATGATGTCTTTACCACGAAGTTGACCAACGGTGATTGAGACGGTTCGCAGTGTAAATGTCTGTGCGGTCGTGCCGTTGTGCTCAAGAAAGGTGAAATGGCTGATGTCCAAGCTCGTTGTGTTGACAGTTTCCGAGAAGCTCATTTCAACAACACCGTTATCCATGTCAAGGTTGACTCCCTTCAGAACAGGAGGAGTAATGTCATCTGTAAATTGGCTGACTTGCTGGGCAGGCGATCCAATCAACTGGACAAAGTTTCCATTCATATCCCTTATAGTTTTTGCAGCCAGAGACAGGAACATATTCTCTTTCCTTGTGCCAAGCTGCACCAACTGCTTCATAGAGTTCAAATCAGCAAGACTCAGCACTAACATTTGTTGCGTACTGTCCCCGCTCCTTAGATTGCCACCTGTTAGGGTGTGGTGTTGTGATGCCGTGCTGGAGGCGTTGTTTTGCAAAGTGATTCCTGTAGTGTCAATGGTGGTACTATCCACAGCCTCAGAGAACATCATCTCTAGCTGTCCGATGTTGATATTGACATCAAAAGAAACCAACACTGGCTCAGTGCTGTCTGGCACAAACTGAGTGACCCTTAGCCCATGTTGTGAAGTAATCGCAGTTACAGAATTGCCACTCATATCTCGAACTGCCATGCTATTCAGAGTAATGAAAGTGCTGTTCTCGTCAGTAGCCAGACTTCGGAGCACTTTGATGCTATTGCTGTCATCAGATGTCAAGTTCAGACGAATGAAAGTTGAGTCTTGTGGTGAATGGACACCACCTGTTAATGTGAACATCTGGCTGGATGGCGTGGGCACACTCTCAACTGACTGCAAAGTCAACCATGCTGGGTTAAAGGACGAGCTGTCGACAGTCTCAGAAAACGTGAGCATCAGCCATGGGTTGCTATCCATGTTAAGATCAAAGCTGACAAGCTGTGGGGGTGTTACATCATTTGTGAACTTCTGCACCTGTTTCCTCCCTGCACGTGCTATCTCAACAATCGCATTTCCGTGCATGTCCTGAATCAACAATGGGCTGAATGAAAGAAATGTGTTCCCAGAGCTTGTTGCCAGACTTGACAGCCGTTTCAGTTCATCCAAGTCTGCCTTGACTGGCTGAACAAGAACGCGGAGAGCCGACCATGTTGTGAGGATGTCACCACCAGAGAGCTGGAGACTGCTTCCAAAGCCAGTACCACCATTGTGAAGAACCATATCAGAGAGGATTAATGATGAAACATTGATTGTTTCCGAGAAACTAAGTGTGAGAAGACCACCTCCATCGATGGACAGGTCAAATGACTCCAGTGTCGGCTTCGTGCTGTCTGTTGTATAGTTGGTCACTTGTATAGCAGTCGAATTTGTCACCTCAACAACAGGATTGTCATTCATGTCAACAATCAATTGCGGTGTCAAGCTTAGCAGTGTGTTTGGAATTCCTGTTGCCAAGTCAGTAAGATTTCTGATTGTGTTTGAGTCTGTGATCGTTAGCTGGACATTCAAGAAGGGGCTATTTGTTATGAGGAGCAATGACCCTCCAGTCAATTTCCAGCTTGTTGTTGGAGAAGAATGCTTGTTGTGCAGAGTGATCTCTCTTATTTTCAAGCTGCTTGCCTTTACTGTTTCAGTGAAGCTTAATTCTAAACGGGGCTGTCCATCCATGTCAAAATTGAATGAGCGTAACTGTGGCTGCACAGTGTCAGGAGAGAAAACCCTGACCTTTTTTGCATTAGTGCTTGGAATTGGTACAATGGGGTTGCCAAACATGTCCGTCAGAGAGCGGAATGTCAAACTTAGGAACGTGCTACTGCTGCTCGTCATAAGGTCCAGACGCTGTTTAGCAATGTTTAGATCTTCTTCAGCAAGGTGGAGAACTACAACTGTGCCATTGGATGAATTCCCATAGCCACCAGTGAGCACGACCTTAGATCCAGTGGAAGTGTTTGTTGACTGGAAAGTTAGCTCTGTTGGTGTTAAGCTGACTGCATTCACCGTCTCACTCAGTGTCATTGTTAGTGTATTGGCTGTCAAGTCCACATCAAAGCTGATTAGAGTTGGAGGTGTACTGTCACGAATGTACTCCGCTGCCACCAAGGCATCTTCAGGAAGGATGGTGGCAATGGCATTGTTGTCGTTGTCCAGGAGAGCTTGTGATGTCATTGAAATGAATGTTGTCTTGCGCTCAGTTACGAGCCCATCTGCACTCAGCCGACGCAGCTCATTCATATCAATGGTGGTCAGAGAAATGTTGAATTGTGGGCCAGGATAATCAGCGAATTGCACCGTTCCACCAGTCAGCGTGTATGCGACACCAGCTTCACTGGAGTTTGCATGGCTTTGCAGAGTAATCTGAATGGCATCAAGGCTACGTAGGTTGACTGTTTCTGACAATAGTAGTTCCAGCCACTCACCATCCATGCTAAGCTGGAATGATTGGAGCTCTGGAGATGTTACATCAGGCTCATAGTTGGTGACTTTCTTGGCCAGAAGCGTTGACAGAGGAATGACTGAGTTACCCTTTGTATCAGTGACAGTATGTAATTGGAGCACCAGGTATGTGGTGTCTGCAGCGGTAGCCAGATATATCAGTCGTTTGATTTCATTCATGTCTCCAAGGCCAATGTTGACCATGACATCTGTGCTTAGAACACGCTCTGCTGCTGTGCCTGCACTTGTCTGAAGTGTGTGAAACTGAAATGATGGTATTGGAATCCGCCTCTCTCCAGTCTGAAGTGTGATGCCTGACACATTGAAGCTATAACGCGCTGTGTCAACAGTTTCATTGAAGCGGAGGTAAAGCTGTGCAGTGTCCATCGAGAGATTAAACTGTACAAGCTGCGGCCGTGTTGTATCAAATGTGTAGCCATCCACACGCATGGCACGCTCGTGTGTGACGGGGAGCACATTGTGCCCATTCATGTCGACAACAGCATCTTCATTTATTGAAATGTAGGTTGTTGCTGGAAATTCAGCGATCTGCTTGGCTTTGATAGTGTTCATGTCATCCACAGTGAGGTCAATCATTAACTGTGTACCATCAAGATTGCTTGCCAGAGCACCACCAGTTAGGACATGCCTACGACTGCTGAGCAGGCTCACATTCATTGCGTACTGCAGAGCCAAGCTGCCAAACCTGACACTGCTCACATCAACCGTCTCCAAAAAGCTGAGCACAAGTCGTCCAGAGTTCATGTCTAGAGAGAAAGACAGCATATGTGGCCGTGTGCTGTCATTGACGTATGTTAAGGCAGGTTGGGCATTGCCGTTGAGGATCGGTTCTGCCAAATTGCCATTCATGTCTCGAACTGCATGTGCGTCTATAGCCAAAAATGTGTCCTGAGAGTCTGTGGCTAGGTCAGTTCGTCGCTTTAGCTCGTTCAGCTCATCTCGGTAGATCGCAACAACTAGCTGTTCACCGTTTGAACTGGACGTGTTGGTCTTGGAGAGGCGAAGTCGTGTTGATGTGGCAAAGGGACTGTTTTGCAGTATAAGACCAGTGGCATTCAGCATTGCTGCATCCACAACTTCATTGAAGTGAAGCACCAAGTGTCCTGTGTTCAGATTCAGAGAAAACCACTCCAATTTTGGTGAAGTTTTGTCAGGAACTAGAGAGGCAGCAGAAATGTCAGCAAACAGGGCTTGGTTTTCCAGCGGGGGCATGTCCACCACTGCACCCAAGTTGTGACGAAGGTTTGTGTTGGATGAGTTTGTGCCGACATTATGCAAGAGTTTGATGGAGTTCAGATCATGGCGTGTGATGTTCATGCGAATAGTGGGCTGATTTGGATCGATGGCCACACCGCCTGAAAATGTGACACCAGTACCAGCTCCAGAATGAATGCGCAGGCGGGTTGGAACAAGTGAGCTGGCATTAACCGTTTCATCATAGACCATTGTCAAGACTCCTTTGTTCATATCCAAAACAAAACTTTGAAGCACAGGTCCGCTGGAATCAGCAGTGAAAGACACCGCCTCTAGGAAGACAGCTGCCTGCACGGGATTTGCGTTCATGTCCAGGACAGTACCATCTACAACCCAAAGTAAACTGCTTGTGGTATCTTGAGCAAGAGTCGAAAGTTTCTTTATTTCATTTGCGTCTTGGACAGAAATGTCTACAGCCAACTGTGGGTCGTCCCTGATGGGATTAACTCTGTTGCTCCCAGTGAATGTCCAAAAGTCTGCAGAAGAGCTGTTCCCAGCAAACAGGCGAAGGACAGCCAAATTGAACGACCCAGCAAGCATGGTCTCATCAAAAGTAAATGTCATTCGTCGCGTTTCCATATCCAAATGCCACTCTAAGAGGCGTGGAGCAATTGTATCACCGGCAAACACATCAGGAATGTTTACAGTGCTTCCAGGATATTGTGGCATGACTTTGTTGCCATTCATGTCCACCAAAGCTGTAGAAGGTAGATTTAATCGTGAGTTGAATCGATTTGTAGCCAAGTTTCGTTGCCGTTTGATCTCATTGAGATCATAGGAGCCCAGTTGCACAACAAGGATGGTCGAATCAGAGGACGTGCTTGAGCTGGAATTTGTCAGTTGCCAGGACTGAGCAGCCACACCGGCTTGCTCCTGTAAAGAAAGATCCCACCACTTCAGTGAACCGGCACTCACCACTTCATTGAATGTCAGACGTAGTTCTTCAGATGTGAGATTTAGCGAGAAGGAAATGAGATTGGGCCTCTTTGTGTCAGGTGTAAATTTCGTCACAGACATTGACTGCTCACTGTTGACAGCTACCAGAGAATTTCCGTTCATGTCAATGAGAGTTTTGTTGCTGGCACTAAGAAACGAGTTGTTGGCAGACGTAGCAAAGCTGGTGTCCAGTTTAAGAACATTCAGGTCATTGGTGCCGAGACTGATTACCATAACTGTGCTGTCAGTTGTGGTCACCAGCATACTTCCTCCTGGAACAGCTGCCGACTTTTCTACAAGCGATCGCCAGTTTTCGGAGGAGCTCAGTGACTTGTTGCTTTGGAGTTGAAGGTGAGAAAGGCGCAAACTGCTGTACATAACACTTTCATCAAATGTCAGCACCAGTGTCTCAGCTGTCAAATCTAAGTCAAAACTAACAAGATGCGGTGGAGTAGTGTCAGCAGTGAAACTCCTGACTTGCAAGGCATCTTTTGGTGAAATGTCCTGAACACTGTTTCCGACAAAATCACTGTTCATGTCATTGATGCTTTCACTGGTCAGATAAAGATAAGAATTGGAGCGGTTTGTGGCCAAGTTTCGGAGCACTTTGATGCTGTTCAGATCAGCTGTGGTCAAATACATTTCCACTGTCAGATCATTCGCTATTTTTCGCTGGTTTTCCCCAGTCAGGATGTGACGCTGCAGCGGTGCATTGCTTGCTCTATCTTGCAAAGTGACAAACACTGGTCTAAGAGAGGAGGCGTTCATCACCTCTGAAAAACTGAGCACCAACCGGCCATTGTCCATGTCAAGATCAAACGCCTGCAACCTTGGTAGTGTCCTGTCAGGTGTGAATTTCTTTGCAGCCTTTGGTGAAGATGTCTGAATAACACTGATGGCATTGCCATTGAAGTCTTTAATTGTCTCGCTTGGCAAGCTCAGAAGTGAATCTTTCAGGTATGTTGCCATGGCTGCATTCCGTTTGATTGCATCCTCATCAGTCTTTCCGAAGGTCACAGGTAGGGTGGTCCTCAAGGATATAGATGTTAGAAAGAAAGCTGTTGTCAGACGATGGGTGCTCCCATTGCTACCATGCAGCATAAGCACTGATGTGTTCATTGTCGCCTCATCCACCACTTCAGAGAAACTGAGCAATAGCTGATTGCTGTTCATGTCCAACTCCCAGTCAACAAGTTGGGGAGGTTGTTTGTCTGCTGCATACTCACGGCACTGCAAAGCTGCTGTCACTAGCACAGGTTCAGCTGCATTGCTTGGACTGCTTGAGTCGTGAGTCAGCCCTGCAGTGGTTGACAGGTATGTGTTGCTGCTTGATGTGGCCAGTGTTCCTTTGTACTTGATCTCATTTTGGTCATCGTTGGAGATGTCTGTCGTGATGTTGTAGCTGAACTGACGTGTTATTTGCGGTCGACTGAGGGTCAATGCATATCGATTGCTGACTGGCTGGCCATCAACACTGCTTTGCAGGGTGATAAACCTGGCATCAAACGTGTGTGTATCAATAACATCATTGAAAGTCAATGAAAGTGTGCCTTGATTAAGGTCCATACGGCAGGCTATGGGTTTTGGACCTGACGTGTCTCGAATGTATGACTGTGCGGCTAGTGCCCGTTGGCTTGGTGTGGGCAGTGATGGGTTTGAGCTGGTGTCATTGACAGCATCAGCGGAGAGAGACAAGAAGGAATCTGCCTGAGAGCGAGCATAGCCTGATGATGAACCTCGCAGCTGACTCTTCAGCACAAGCAGATCATCGGCAGTCATTGCAATCTCCAACTGACGCTGGTCAAGTGAGGAAACGAGAGACGCACTACCGCCAGTTAGCTGTAACCCCACAGATGAGCTGCTGGCACTGCCTTGGATTATGAAGAGTGTTGGATTGGTGGTAGAAGGGTCAACAGGCTCATCAAAGGTCACCCGCAGAATGCCTCGGTTTAAATCCAGGACGTCAAATGTTATTGGCCTTGGAGGGCTCACATCTGTCACCAAGCGGCTGACCTGAAGAGCAAGCGAACTGTTCAGACGAGGCTGGATTTGATTTGGTGGTGAGCTGACATCACGAATCATGTTGCTAGTGTGTGTCATGAATGTATTGCTAACAGCTGTTGCCAAGCCAATGGTCTGTTTAAGGGCGTTGGCATCCACCAGCAACAACGGTACAAGCAACATCAATCCGTTAGAGCTTAAAGTTGGTGTAGCCAAACCAGTCAGTGTGTAGTTGATAAGTGAAGTAGGAGAAGCCTGAATGGTGATTGCAGAGGAACTAAATGATAAGGGATTGACAACCTCATCAAACGTCAGATTGAGAGTGTTGCTATCCAGATCAAGGCTGTAGTTGGTGAGTTGAGGTGAAACACTATCCCCAACATACGCTGTTGTCCTCAGAGCAGTTGGAAATGTCAGCCCTGCAGACGGATTGCTTGACATGTCTAGGATGGTAGACGGGCTAATCACAATGTAAGATGAGCCTGCTTTGTCGAAAAGCCGTGGCAAGAGGTTTTTAATGGCATTCAAGTCACGCACGTCAAGACTGACGGTCAAATTGGGTGCATTCCGATCACTATCTTGAACGGTGCCATTGAAGACAAGGCGGTAAGTAATGTCCGGATTTAATCCATTTGTGTCTGCCAGAGTCAACGTACTCAGAACAAACGTTGATCGCCTAACGGTCTCAGAGAAGAAAAGCGTAAGTTGGCCAAGAGTCATGTCTGTGTCAAAGGCGGTGAGAGCCGGTGACGTTCTGTCAATAACGTAGAGGTTGGCCTGGGTAGCAAAGCAGGTCAGATCTGGATGGGAGAAAAATTTACAAAATGAGAAACTGACAAGGGAGACAAATAAAGTGATAACCGTGCTGTCAACCACATGTTTTTTAAATCTACAACAAGAAAACAACAAGAACAGAAGCTCACACAGTAAATTAGGGAATAAAAAGATAGAATTTGAAATCCTAGAAATACACTGACAGACAAAATGCACACTTTTCTTTCTTCATGTCTAGAGTTCTTAAAGAATTCTGAACTGTAGAATAAATTATTAAAAGATGTTATAGAGGAATAAACAAAATTGCCCCAACACACAATTAAAATGGCACATTCTCAACAAACGTACTAGAATCTGAAAGTCTTTCCTTGCTAGAGTTACCAGTACTACTAACCTTCAAAATAAGCTGCAGTTTGCAGTGCAGCTGTTTCATTGATCTCAGCAATCCTATTGCCAGCAGGGTCAGCGGCTGCAAACGGCTTCACCACCAGGTAGGTACTGTCTTGTGATTTGGCAACTGGAAACAGGCGTGCAGTGAGCTTGAAGCGATCAGCAGAGCTTAATCGCAATGTGATTCTTTCAGGCCGCAAAGTGTCAGCTACGACAGGTGTGTTGGCCTCCAGTGTTGCATGAGCAGTTTTGTTGTTTCGTGAATAAAGGTTTTGAATTTCCAAGCCAGTCACATTGAATGTAATGACATCTATTGTCTCTGTAAAAGTCATTCGAATTTCCGGAGCATCAAGATCCATCACGTACGACAGCAGCTCAGGTTCAGCCCCATCAATAGTGTAATTCTGAACTTGCATTGCACGGCCATCGGGTAGCTCCACAGACGGATTTCCACTCATGTCATTGATCAGACCTTGACCTGCAACAAGGAATGTGTTTGATGTGTCTCTTGCCAGCCTCAGCATGGCGTTGATGTTGTTTACATCTAGCATGCTAAGCAACAGAGATACAGCTGTGGTGCCATTTACCGTCTGTGCTGCTGCGCCTCCACGCAGCTGATAGCGAGCAGGGGGAGGGTTGACATGTGTGCTGTTAATACTCTGTTGTAGCGTAATGCGAGTAGGTCGGATTGTGCTTGGATCAACTGCTTCTGAGAATGACAAAGTGAGTGTTTCTGGACTGTCAAAGTCGAGATCGAATGCAATCAGTCGAGGGTTGATCTGGTCGCGGATGACACGGTTTGCCTGAAATGGCTGTTCTGGAAACACTGGTTCAACATACCTTCCCTCAAAGTCCTTGGCAAGTGTCTGGTTGAAGCTAATGAACGTGTTGGCTATGCTTGAGCCTAGGGATGTGTCAATTTGAATTGTTATGAGATCGTCTTCGCTGATTGGAATTGCAATGTTGTAATCATACCTCACAGGTATATGCCCGGTTGGATAGTTGTGCTGTAGAAGTGAGTATGCTCCACTACCATCTGCTGAGGAGTGCAGCTGGATTGTGCTAGGATTCACAGATGTTCTGTCCACCAGATCTGTGAATGTGAGCAGAAGGCGAGAAATATTGAAGTCCCACACAAATGTGTCCAGTCGTGGCGCAGAGATATCTTCAGAGTGGCCAGTTTGTGATAATGGCAGGGTGAGGTTGGAACCAACCAAATCATTTCCTGCCGGATCTTGGCCGGCTCCTGGAGAGATTTCTAAGTGAGAATAGTTGGCATTCAGCCCAAGTGTGGTGGACAGTTTTATCAATCTAGCATCAGGTCGTGTCAGCAAAATCTCAATTTCACGCTTGCTTGCATCATCGACATAGCTTGGCGTGCCACCCGAGAGGCGAAGCAGCTCATATGGTCGAATAGCTGTCAGGTTTGTTGTGTTTTCAAGAGATTCGGCATGAAGCACAAACAAGTTGTACCTCAGAGTGGCTGCATTGACCGGTTCGTCAAACAGCACTCGCAGTGTGTTGTTGTTCAAGTCCAGTCGTGTGAATGCCACAGCGCTCGGTGGACTGAGATCAGGATAGAAAGATGATGCTTGCGTTGCATTCACTCCTCTGATACGTGGGCTGATAGGCACGCCGCTAATGTCAGTGATAAGATTTTGGTCATGAGTGAGGTAAGTGTTGCTTAATGATGAGGCTACTGAGAAATAAGCCTTAATAGCGTTCGCATTCTCCACTGATAAACTGCTCAGGATTGACAAACCATCAGCACTTCGTGTGAATGTAGTGTCACGATGACTTAGAGGAATCGATGGGCCTGTTGTTCCAGGATTGCCCTGCAAGCGAACACTGCTGAGGTTGAATGATGCTTCACGCACAACCTCATTGAAAGTCAACTCGAGGGTGTTGTTGCTGAGGTCCAGAGAAAATGATGTCACGAATGGTGCAGAAGTGTCAGGGATAAATGTCTGAGCAATGTAGGAAGTTGATTCATCACCAGGCAGCACACGCTTAACAAAGTTCTCTGCCATGTCGGTGACGAGACTGTAGTTGAAACGAACGATACACGAACTGCTTGAAACACAGAGCTGGGTGTCAAGTTTCATTCGATTCAGGTCGCTGTTGGGAATAGTGACCGTGATGAGGGTTGAGTCTGCAGTGGAATGAGAGCCGCCTGTTAAGTCCACCCCGGGAGCTGATTCAGGAAAATCTCTTTGAAAAGAGAGAGCCGGTTCATACACACTTGAGGCACGAACCGTTTCGTTGAAAAGCAATTGCACACGTCCACTGTTCAGATCAAAAACAGGCATGCCGATGAGAACAGGTACTGTCGTATCAACTGTAAATGTCTGTACTCTCTGTGCAGCATTTTCAGTGATTGCCACAAACCTGTTGAAGCTGGTGTCTGTGAGGAATAATCGTGTCGCTGACAGGAAGCAGTCGGCCAAGTTTCTACACAGCGGCAAGCGCTTCACCTCATTGAGGTCTGTTTCAGACAAGCGTACAGTGAACTTTGTCACATAATACGCAGAGCTGATATTGATTGCGGTCAGGGAATACTTGTAACGTGGGAAACTGCCTGAGCTCTGCAACTGTAGCTGGTTTATGACATGTGAGCTTTGGTTCACTGTTTCGTCAAAGACCAGGTGAATTTCTCCGTGGTCCATATCCATGTTCCACGAGACCAATGTTGGCGGTGTCCTGTCAGCAATGTAGTCAGATGTTTGCCGTGCAGTGTTTGGTGAAATTGTGACCAACCGGTTAGCGTTCATATCCTGAATCATAGTAGGTAATGTAGATAAGAAAGTGTTGGAAGGAAGACTGGCAAGAACTGGCTTTGCCTTGATTGCATTGAGGTCATCAGTAGAAAATGTCAGTGAGATGGTTGTTGTTGACCCTGGAACAAACTGTCCCTGCCCGCCAGTGAGAGAATACATATCTGTTGGAGAAGATGACCTGTCTTGCAGTGTGATGTGGCGGGGCTGGAAGGATGTCAAGTTCACACTTTCTGAAAATGTCAGGGTGAGTGTTCCTGCATTGAGATCAATTTCATACCTGGTCAAAGATGGTGGTGAACGGTCCGGTATGTGTCCTTTGTCAGTGATGACAAGTGCTCCGTTGGGCAAAATCGGCTTCAGGGGATTGTTATTCATGTCACGGACAACAACACTTGTTGCTGTGAGAACAACATCATACTGATCTGTTGCTACACGTGTGTCAGCTGTGAGACGATTGAAGTCTCCATCAGACAGCTGGACAATGAAAGTAGTGCCATCTGAGCTATCCGATCTCGATGACGATGTGAGGGTAATACGCACATCCGGCTGAGGCCGGCGCTGCTCATGAAACGTGAGGCCGGTGACATCAAAGCTCACAGCCTGTACTGCTTCTGAAAAGGTCAAGTTGAGAAGCCGTGTGTTTAGGTCAAGAGTAAACTGAGCGAGCTGGGGAGGTACTTTATCCTCAACAAACCGGCACTGTGGCCGAGTTTCACCAGGGCCAGGCACAGCAATGAGGAGATTGCCCACAGGACGAGCCATGTCCCGTGCGGCGATGTCTGCTAGCGAAATGTAGCTCGTTGCTGCTGATATGGCCAGACTCCTCTCCAGCTTCATTGCATTCAGGTCTGTCGCTGACATTTGCAGGATGAGCTGTGGAGCATCTACAGGAATCGGGGTGCCAGAGATGAATGTGTAGTTTATCCCACTGCTGATGGGCTGTCGATGAATGGTGATCTGCGGAGGACAACCAGAGACAAACACATATAAAGCAGTCAGCAAGAGTCAGAGGCAAAAAATGATGTCATACCCACTCAGCAAATCAAGTTATCGAAATCAGATTACAGGTGTGTAGTTTCCTTTGAAATTTTCAAAGCTCTCCTACACAAGAACAGTCCAGGAAGTTTGATCAACAGTAATGTTGTCATTCAAAAGTGATTCTAGGATGTTAGGCTGCAAAATTGGCACACCATTGAGGAACCTTCAAAACATAAAAAATTATGGTGAATTGAAGCAACTTCACCTGTGATGAATCCAAAGTGCTTGCATCCATCGTCTCCCCAAAGTTCAGGATTAGTTGGTCGCTTGTCAAGTTTAGAGTACAGCTGTCAAACAATGGCCGAATGCTGTCCACTGCGTAGTTGGTCACACGCAGAGCAGCCAACGACTCGATCTCTGCCAGTGTAAGCAATTCTGTCAAGTTGTTCCCATGCATGTCGAAGACTGTACCTGAAAATGCTTGAAGGTATGTGTCCTCCATCTGAAGTTGCAAACAGCAGAGCAACAAACTATGAGGAACACGAACTACAATACAATGAAGTTGAAGGGAAATGTTATCTCAATAAATTGCTTGGAACACAAACTCTCTTCTCTGTTTGCTATTGGCTGGCAGTTATCAGAACTGTTTGGCATGACGAAAACTTCGCTCTGGACAAAAAAGCAAGATCTGTTGAGAAGAGCCGTTCTTCAAAGAACGAAAATGCCATTAGCAAGGTGAAGGTGTTGGAGATATCTGTGCTTTCACATTACAAACAAGTTCAGTAAGAAAACTTGGTTTTGAAACAAAAACATTTTCAACTTTTTCACCAAACACACCATCAAGATATTGCAAAAAAAAAAAACAGGCTATACTTACCTGTGTTGCTAAATCTGAAATCGCTTTAATGTTGTCCAAATCCTTCTTATCCAGTGACACGAAAATCATGTGGCTATCCTGTGTAGACGCTGTTAGACTTGCTGATGGCGTGTAGGATGACGTGTGGCCTGTTTCTTTATTTACCAAGAGCAGTTGGCTGACATTGAACGTCAATGCAGACACGGTCTCGTCAAACGTGAGACTGAGGAGACCGGTGCCGTCCGTATCCAAATCAAAGCTGATGATGTTTGGCCGGGATGTGTCAGCAATGTACAAGTCCACCTGACAGAACAGAAAGAGAGAGAGAGAGAGAGAAAGAAAAAAAAAGGCAAAGAGCTGGGTCATCAGTAAGCCATCTGTATAAACACATGTATGTTGTGATTGTGTTTGGGTTGTTTCGTATGTGTATGCACAATTAAATCAATAGTTGATGCTCACAGCACACACATAGCTAAGCAAATACAAACCAACAATAAATGAAATGCCACTCCAATCAAGGATAATGTTCACACTGAGACTAGCTCATTAGTGAGAAGTCATAAAGGTCGGCCATGGCATTCACACATGTACACAGTACTTTAAACTGGTGCATTGCTGTTAGAATTCTGCTTTATCCACCACTCTTACGTTATGTGCTTGGCCATTCACAACGGCAATCACACGATTTCCATCGACATCAGCTACGAGATTCCTCGACCATGTCAAGTAGCTGTTTGAGGCTGATGTGGCGAGGCTGCGGTCCCTTTGGATGGCAAACAGGTCTGTCTGGGCGATTTTGAATTCCACAACATCACGTGCATCGCCGATCGTCAGCAATCCGCCATGCTGACTGAGCGGAAATGATTGACTGCTGGAGAGTGACAACTGGAACACAGAAATCACTGTAACTAAATGACAACAAAAAACAGGTGTACTGTACAATGAAAAGGAAAAAGACTTCTTTCAGATAAGTGACGCTGTACGTGAGATTAATTCTCACCTCCGCCTTTTAGAGAACGGGTTGTGGCATTCAAAGTACATGCTGCAGAAGTTAAAACCACTGGTGCTGAATGAATCTTTTCCATTGTTATTCTATTCTTCAGCAGCCCAGACTTGGCTGTGAAAGAGGATTGCAAAGCAAAAGAGCGCTTTCACGCTGTGGCCGCAAACCATCGACTGTCCTAATATATTATTATATATTATTAACGGAGGTGACTGGCTCTCAGTATTCTCTACAGACTGCTGGCACTGGGGATCATTGATCAGTGAGTGGTGAACGCACTTCTGTGTATGTGTTGTCAGTGAGTGTGTTCGTAGGAGTCCACGCACGTACCTGCAGTCCGATTTTACTCGTGTCCAACGTGTTCAAATCCACCGTCTCCGACATCTCAAGACGCAACACGCCCTTATCCATGTCTAGCTGAACGCGTTCCACTCTCGGTGGCGTCGTGTCCGGAATGAACTGCGTCACCTGAAGTCCGTTGCCATTGGTAATGGCAATGGCATCGACACCGAAGACGTCATCGACGACGTTGGCGGTCATGATCAGGTAGGTGGTTGAGACATTCCGCGCTAAACTGCGCAATCGCTTGAGAGCGTTCAAATCCGAACGAGCGATATTGACTACGAGTGTGAAGTCAATTCCTGTAGGTGTGTTGGTCGCTGTGGAGAAGGTGAAGCGAGAATTGGCGTTTGTCACAGGCACAAAGGCGCCATTTTGAAGAGTGACTGTGTCGGGTCGAAAGCGGCTTCCGTTCACCGGATCATCGAAAGTCATGTTTAGTAGTCCCGTGTCCAAATCTAGGGAGTAACGATTTAAACGCGGGGGTATTACGTTGATGACGTACGCACTTGCTTGTATGGCGTTGGCAGGCGGAATAGCTAGTAGCGGATTGTAGCGCATGTCCACGGTTGCTCCAGAAACCGTTGACCACAAGTAGGTGTCAGAAAGGCTGTTGGCGAGCTGTGGGTTGAGTTTGAGAGTCGTCAAGTCGGTCGTACTCAGACTGAATGTTAACACCGTCAGTCCGTCATCCTGTCCCGTTGCTGCGATGCCACCGTCTCCTGCGAAGTTGTACATTTCCGCTGCCGAGGAGCGAGAAGAGCGGAGTGCGAAGCGACGCATATCTGTGCGAGAAGCACGGACAGGCTCGTTAAACGTTATCGTCAGCTCGTTTCGCTCGAAGTCTATTTTGAAGCTTGCCACTTGGGGTGCTACGCTGTCCGCCACGTAGACATCGACTTGTCTTGCGCTGCCTTCCGGAATCTGCTGTACCTTGTTAGGCGTGAGGGCGAGATCTGTGACGGTAGAGTTTGCAAGCGCATGGTAGCTGTCAGTACGATTGTTGGCAATTTGTTCGCTGGCTTTTAGAGCGTTAAGATCACTGCTCTGCAGCTGCAGGATGACTTGTGTTCCGTCACTGCTGACAGTGCGGCCCCCAGTCAGCTGACGCCTCGTTAGAGTGGTTGTAGCCGCCGGCGCTGCGAGGATGGTTATGCCAGAGCCGCTGACACTTGCGCTGTCCACCGGCTCGTCGAAGTCCATCACCAACTGGCCGCTAGACATGTTGAGTGTGGAGCGCTCAAGTTTTGGACCAGTGCTGTCAGCAACGAACGTTTTTAACAGGCGCACAGTCGAAATCACGCCGTTCTTTAGCGGGACAACTGGTCTCCCTGCCATGTCACTTACGAAAGAGTTCGCCATCGTAAGCCAACAATCAGCGATTGACGAGCACACCCTGCGTTTCAACTTCAGCCGGTTTAGCTCCGATCTTGTCAGCTCAATTGTAGCGTTGCGTCCGTTTCCACCAATGACAGCGCCATCGGCAATATCGAACACTTCCATGGTGTCCGTTGCATCGACATGATGCTGCAAGCGCAAATTGGCACCGGACAATCTCAGCGTTCCCGTCAAATCGACAGGCTCGTCGAACAACATGCGAAGGCGACCGCTGTCTAAGTCAAACAGGTCAAACGATAGTACCTGCGGATCCGTAATGTCGGGATCGTGCTTGCGTGCCTGGACAGCAGCTGTCGATGGGACGTTTGCAAGATGGAGACCCGAGTTGGAATCGAGGAAGCCGCTATCCGAATCGACAACCAAAAACGAATTGCCGTCAGACGTAGCGAGCTGTTGATCCAGCTTAATGGCGTCGATGTCATCCTGGCTCAGTTGGAGCTGAACAGCAGTTTGGCCTTGTCCAGCTGGTCGTGACGCAGTACACGACCTGATTGTGTACTTGCTGATGGTTGTGCCAGCCGCTGGATTGCTACTATCCCGCTGGCTTTGTAGAGTGAAAGCCGAGCATTTGAGGCTGCCGAATTCCATTATCGAGGCGCCGCCAGCAACAAGAGTCAATATTCCTGAATCCATGTCAATTTCCCAACCACCAGTTCCGCTGAGCACGGGCGCCGATGCCTGTGCATTAGCTGCAAGGGGGGGTGAAAAGTGGAGAGAAGGGGTGGTATATTGATAAACTGAATGACAAACTTTAATGCGAATTTTGAATGACGTACTCTTAGACAGCAAAGAGAGCCCCAGGAGAGAGGAAGAGACAGAGGCCTAGGAGAGAGACCGAGGCAACGGTTGAAAGAGAGGGGGAGGAGAAAGAGAGAGAGAGAGAGAGAGAGAGAGAGAGAGAGAGAGAGAAAGAAAGAGAGAGAGAGAAAGAGAGAGAGAGAGAGAGAGAGAGAGAGAGAGAGAGAGAGAGCAGAAGCAAACATCGATATCGTTAAATTTAATGACCCACTCATTAATTACTTATTAAACAGACAATATACTGATCCGGATCCTGAGTCATCTGATGTAACAGACCATATACACGCTCTGGGTTATCTGATGTAGATCTACATGTAACTGACCTTGCTGGCCACTGCTGATCAGAAGGAGGAGACAGAAAAGCAACCGCCACAAGAAAGGTGTGCTCCACCACGTCGTCATGCCGCCAACAACTACTCCAATCCTGCAAGAAACGTTTGCAGTTGTCCAACGAGGCTTGCGCTAGTGTCCGTTAAATTTTTCACTTGATCAAGACGCCCGAGGCTGCGGATTGTTTGGCGCCGCGGATGTGCACTCAAAAGAGATGAAGACCAAGTCAGCTTAGTTTCCAAATGGAATCGGAGCTTGGTGGAGCGAAGATGAAGACAAACAAGTCTACACCACCCGCGGAGCAGGCTGTGTCAAGAGTTATTCTACTACTGAATTAGAACTAACAAAGCGACGCACTAGGAGTGCGTTTTGTCTAATCGCAGCAAAGGCTTTCCGAGACTCACTCTCGGAGGCGTGGGGTACACAGGCGGGGGTCCAACCGACCCGCAAAACAGGCGAAAACAACAGAGTCTGCCAACAAAGCTGGCTTCGTCCCTGCTTCCGTCCCAATTTGATCGCGCTCACCAGAACTGAGCGTTTTTCAGTGAAGCAGGCTCCTCTCGAGACAGCTGCGGTTGAACACGCGTAAGTACGCGTGCGCATTGTCTCTCTGTTTTGACCCGTGTCCATGGTTACGAAGAGGTGGACCCCACTGAGAACTTCCATGTACACATGCATACATACATGTACAATCAGCGCGAGTTGTGAGCTTTGGACTCGACATCTGACAGGAGCACTCTGGTTGAGCCGTTCAGCTTCAAGCTCCTCAAAGTTCGTCAGCGCTATAACGGAAAACGGAAAATAGCGCCCGCGGCTGCACGTGACTACCTTTGTCCGCCAGCACACACTAGTACTGTCCTGTGAGCTTGTATGTGGTGCACAGCGCGGCAAAACAAAGTCATGTCTCTCAGCTGTCGTCTCCCACGGACGACCACCCATCCTCCGAACGGTAAAGAAGATCAGGTTACCAATTACTGTAAGAGTTGATATTCTAACGAGTCGCAAATTTAGCTATTTCTTAATACATGTGTGTTAACGAGCAGAAAATTTATTGATATCAGACTTACTAAGAGTATTGGACAAATGAAACCAGAGCCATTAGTAATGAATTTATTTAGAATTTGAGGGAACTACATAAAATACTGAATAGACAGTATTAACAATGAAAATGCAATTGAGTAATACAGTAGCAACTAAAACTGATGACCACATTGTGGCGAAAATTATCAATGATTAAATTCATTCTCACTAACTCACTAAATTTATTTCATCGTTAAATTTTCTACTCTTACAATAGAAAGGAAATTGTTAAAACTGACCTTTATTGTCGTGGTCACCGGTAAGGGTTTGAGAGACTTGAGCACAGCTAGACTTAGAAAGAAGAACCTGGAGGTCATTCCTTTTGAGAAATCTCCACTCTGACACCCATGGCAAAATGTGAGCTGGTGTTCCAATTGTGTCAGTGAGTCACTGTTGGGCTTGGCTCGCCCAAAGCTATCTACAACTATTTGTGATCAGCCGAAAGCATCTGTGAATAGCTTGTGTTAAGGGCCTCAGAATGCACAACAAGTTGTGTTCGTTGATCCTTGGCAATGAACAGCACTCCAGACAAGACCGTTTAATGTATACCTTTGAGATGGTGGCGAAATTTCAGTATTGGATAGTGAAAGGCTACAGCGGATATTGTAAGATAGTGGTGACACCTACTGAAAGTGGTTTTAACGTCTTTAGCGGTCTTGCGTGTCATATGGCTTGGGTCTATCAGCCCAAAAAGTAAAAACAGAGAAATTTTGGAAGTAGAGGGGCGCATGGGTAAATGGCAGAAGAGGAAGGAGACGAAGAAGAAGAAGAAGAAGAAGAAGAAGAAGAAGAAGAAGAAGAAGAAGAAGAAGAAGAAGATTGAAGGAATTACTG
>JAOWAW010111646.1:0-39264 GCA_028565695.1 Nicola tetela
GTAGTAGTAGTAGTAGTAGTAGTAGTAGTAGTAGTAGTAGTAGTAGTAGTAGTAGTAGTAGTAGTAGTAGTAGTGTGCATGTGTGTATGCGTGTACATCAGACTGTGTGATAAGAAACTTTCTAGTATGTGTCTGTGTGTACGCAAATGCATCAAAATGCATGTGCAATTCTTGAAGTGTACAATGTGACTTCCTCCTCAGTGTGCGGCCATAACCAACACTCACTGCAACATTCCCTTACACCTGCACTGTTCAGGCGTAATCTAGATCTAACTATAAATGGAAGAACACTATTCATCTTTAAGCCTTATCTATGTCTTATCTTTTGCATAATTCCACATTCAGCAGAGGCAGCGAGCTGCCACGCATCATCTCTTGCTGATGACAGCCTTTCTTTGCCTTCTTTGGTTACATCTCTGTTCTTCTTAGTTGAAACTGTAATGTAGCGACTTAGTTTGTTGGCGACAACCTGTCTGAGGTTGTACCCCCGTAGTCCTAAAGGTAAAGGTCAGACTGGACAGTGCGCTGACAAATGTGATGTCAGCTTCTAGTATCTTCTCCCTTAGAGGCTATATAAGTCAGTAGTTTTCCTACAGTAAGTTGGGTGAAGAAGAAGAGAAAAGTCAGAAGAAGAAGAGGAAGGAAAGCTTAGGCCTCAGCCTCTGGAAGCTCTCTTTCTTCCCTCCTTCTTTGCGCCTGCTTTCATTTCTTTGTTCCTTTGCCTTTGGGAGACATTAAAGTTGTTTGCCACAAAGAGTGTGTCAGTGAAGACTTCAAATTCTACACCCTTGTCACCGGCACTAGGCAGCAGAGTAGTGGTCTCATTGGCTTTGGGCAAAAAAGGATGCGATCCGCTGTCTGAACATGCGCATTATGACCACTTTTGGTAAGTCTTGACTGAGTTGTCATACATTTACTTAGAAAAACGTTTCAGAAATAGGACCGCCTTGGGATTCAGAATCACGATGATAAATTTCATCCCAGAAAGGCCAGAATTATGACCAGTAAAGCTGGTTCTATGCCTGAAACTGGCATGTTGCTAGCTACGACACCTGAAACATCACCTGAAACCACCAGCGCAAAGGTGTACAACATTGAATGCTGCACACACTTGCATTAATACCATAACTCTTGGCACACTGAATTGACACGACACCTGGCCACAGATTTAGCATGAAGCTGTCTGTTTATAACACCTGATCAGTCTGCAGGCAACCCAATAGTCAAGATCATCTCAGTGAGCATCTCAGCATCTAACCGTAAAGAATTTTCTTTGTAGGAGAAAATCGGCTTTATTTGAGCTAGTCATGGCAAAAGTCAGAGACAGTTAGCTGCAAATAGAATAAGGTAAGCCTGAGTCCAGGGTACCCTGAAATGTAGGATGGAGTGCTAGACTCATTTGAGGCAGAGCAATGATGCTGTAGTCCAGTACAGAAGTGACTGTGCTATGTGAGTAAGCATGAAGGACATTGGCAATTTGATATGGGAGAGGTTGAGCAAGTGAAGCATGTAAGAAGCAAATTTCAACTGGTATGGTCAATATTTACTCAAGTTGCCTTTATAATTCAATTGTACAAGTTTTGTGGGACATGATCGGAAAGCACACTAGATACCCATGCACTGTTAAGAAATTTTCTAAAAACTTGTCAAATGGGGTGGGTCTGTGCTCTCAACCTGCCACAAACCAGCATGCCCCAATTGCAACAGCAGACAGTCACTTAACGGCTAGGAACAGTGGCAGGGTTTTTGAAGTGGAATGACTTAATGTGAAAGGGGTCTGGGTAATGTTTCCCTGGAGAAATTTTGGGTTTGGGGAGGCAAAAAAGCTATTTTGGTAACTTTTACTGCCACTTTGACAACAACTAGCACTGACCTTATTGTAGCAGACTTGCAGTTGGTCAGTGTGTTGGGGTACAGCCGTTGACATTTTTTTTTTGAAAGCTGAAAAGCAATACAGCAATGGCTGTAGCAGCAGTAGCGGCTCATACAGCCCTGTCAAGTGTGTGCTCAGAATACCCCATCATACCAGAAGTGGACCAGTTATCGGATGTTGCACATATCTACTGTTTGGCAATCTGTGGTAAGTTTCAGGAAAATGACACTCTCAAAATTAAGACTACTTTGT
Source organism: Nicola tetela (assembly GCA_028565695.1). Lineage (NCBI taxonomy): Eukaryota > Metazoa > Porifera > Calcarea > Clathrinida > Clathrinidae > Nicola > Nicola tetela. Next base: position 2,126 of record JAOWAW010111646.1, read on the forward strand.
GACTATCCCATGGGTAGTCATATGTCCGAGGATGCACTATAATTGAAAAGAGGAGAAAGATGATCATTTCTTCTACATCCTTTCCAAACATAATATAGTGTACACATGTATACAAACTGGTGAAGATATTCATAGAAATTCACGTAAAAGAATGAGCACAATGCTATGCACCAATTCTCACATTTTCCCAACACTTGTCCAAGTGAACAGTTGAAATGAAACAAAACCCAGCAAAATTACTAACAGAAGATCAGAGCAGATGAGGATGTGACTTTCGACTTACCCCATACGTTAGCTTGGGCTGTTCGCCGTGCTTTCGAATATATGATGTTATGTATGGGCTCATATTACCTGTCAGCAGCAAACAAAAAAGGTCATGAGGAGGAGAGTGCTCACGCACAACAGATGAACAATTCAGGATGGATATTGCAGTGAAAATTTCGGTAAATGCCAATCTGCAAGTTATACAACCGTTGACACTAATCACAGTACCGGTACACATGATAATCTATGTGACTAAATGATGGTCTAGTTGCAGAAAGCAACAGTAAGAGCACATCTGATGTAGCCAATAATGCTGGAGGCCATGTACAAGTAGCACAGGTTTAGACACAGAAAAACACTGCCATACCAAGTCTTACTATAGAGTACGAAACACGTTGGTGTACAGTAAACTAATAAGTAAAATGCTTGCTCTCTTTCATATTTAAGAGAGCTTCTTTGCCACTAATTGCAATTTACCCTATAGCACTTCCGTGAGATTTAGAACGAAATAACAATAATAATTATTACTAGCGGATGGCAAACATGTCCGTTCTGGTTGGCTAAAACTTCCTCAAGAGAAGAATGAGTCCGTGAGCATTGGTGGCAATTGCCACAACGCAGTAAACGATTTGTTCTGCCTGTGGTTCAGTGTAGGTTTATGTGACACAGCGCACAACGGTCGCATCACCCACGTACCGACAATGCGCACTCGTTGTATCTCACAAACTAGGAGCCTCTTCTTAGTTTTCTGGGTTTTTTTTTTAATGTCTTTGCTCTTTTTTTTTTTTAACATTTTGGCTTTTACAGGGGACAACTGCTTGCTTGGGCACTAATAAGACTGTGTATGAATGAAGGGCAGTGACCATGTACCACGTTGAGGATACGTACAGTTTGTAAGGAACAAATATTCCTCTTTTCCAAGTCCCTCCACCAGACAACTTATTCAAGCTCACATCGCCAGAGCACGTACGGGCAGCTTACCGAAAGTGTATAACGTCCCCAGCGTCAAGTGGACAAGAGCCCCACCAAAAACTACCACCCAGGCACGCCATTGTCGCAAATCTGATCCGTAAGTGGGAGCTTGCATCGTCGCTACGTACACGATTAGCAAAGTGTCTGACGAGGTTGAAAGCGAAGCAGACCTTCACCAGGACATCTCCCTTCTTGGACGCTAGAAAGTGGTTGCCAATACAACGGATGCTGACCTGATCACTGGCACATTGAAGTAGCTCAAGCAAGCTCAAGCGACAGTTACGTTATGGCAGACACAAAATAGATTGTCATGCAAGCGGGTTGCCGACCAAGGTAGACTACGTACTAAGACTACAACCAGTAAATGTCAGTTCCGTTTTTCCAGTTCAGTCAAAGAGAAACTTTCATCGTTCCACCATCCATGATCATCATCATGATCAGGGCAGATAACCGCGAAATCACAACCTGACCAGCGAAGCGGTCGTGCAGACCAGTATACGTAGCAGCCGATCGAGACTATGATACAGTACCAGGTATACGGTCTAGGCTCATGGGTTGGCCCCAACCCCAGTCCGCACAAACAAGCCCGAAATGCCACCGTGAGTGAAAAGAAATACTAGTAGGCAACTGAAGGTGGTGAATCCCAGCAGACTGAAGAAGGTAGCTGGTCCTGACCAAGGGTTTTCAGGGGTCTTTGGTCCTTTCGCAGGGAAATTTGTAAATTTAAGGTCGTTGAACCCCATTTTTAACTTTAGTGAAGATACTTTGTGAAGACAAATTATTCAAAAGTCTGCCTTGATCTTAATCTTTATACTCCACGATGGTTGATGACCAATAAGGGAGTTAGAAAAAAAGCAGTCAAGGAGAAGGCTCAAACCGAGACTGCTTTGAGGGGGTTGCCTTCCAACGGCAACCTTCCTCTGGATCTGCCGCTGTGTAGGGTTGTCACGGTGTGGCATACAGTGTTATGCTGAGAACACAAGACTCCACGTGCGTGCAAGCCACAGGCTACTCACTACTCGACGAGGCTGTATCGGGATATTACCTTAGCATGATTACAACTTTTCACACTGAGAATGCATACCACAAGGAGGAAAGACATAATTACAGGTGGAGGGATAGAGCCCACTGCATGCAGTGAATGAAAAAAAAAAAACAGACAAAAAAGGCAATGCCTGCCCTAGCTAGCAGGCCTATTTGCAAAAGAAGTGAAAACATGATGAAGAGAAGCAAGGACCAAGAAGTGGTGGTGTTGTAATAGGACTGAGTAGGCTAGGCCCAGCAGATAATTGGCTGGCACTAAAATCGGCATTCAATCTGATGGAATGTGCCAAGCTGAGCATTATGCAGCATTATGATTGTGGTTCTTATTATTTTGGAGCGTTGCATCATCAGAAAAGCATCAGTTACCCAAGTCACCAAACGTTTTACTCCTTTTCTTAATTTTGATATTTTATGACCATTCTCTTATATTATTAAAACTGAAAGAATTCAAATTGAACATCACTGGGAGTGTTTTCAGTCACTAGCTTGTTCTTATTGTCCTCTTTATCACCACATAAGCCAGGAAACCCACACTAATGATGAGTTTCTCAGTTATGGGGTACATCCATTTTTCAGAACAGATGCAAAGATACTGGTAGTATATGGCAATGATATCACTCTCAGGCCTGTCTGTAATCTCTGCTCTGGCTAAGCTTTCATGCACTTTGCTTGATTGAAAACCAAATTGTGGCTTTGACATTGCGGTAGAACAGTCTGCATTGCTGAGCATTACCAAGCATTATGGAGAGAGAAGGGCATTATGAAGAGCACTATGCAACATGTTTTGGAGCACCGCTTTTAGCATTATATCCAACTTTTATGAGCATTATTTGCTGGTGCCTATCCAGGAGGGTTCAGAGTTTGAGTAGAAGCCAAGGAGAGGCATCATCAGAAGCACGGGGAGTCGCAATTAGGCTTTGGCCAAATATACTAGCATAATGTTTAGTATACTATGATTGGAGGAAAAAGCAAAACCGGGGGAAGAAAATAGAATTGAAAATTGGTAGTATAAAATGCTGCAAAATTAACATATTCAACATATTTTCCTAGTAGGTCAGGCAAAGTGCCATACTCTTACATCTAAAATTAATGATTTTCAATCTCATACTACAGCCCTCATGATCATTCAGTGTCAAAATGCAGCGTGATTGCCTGTGTCACTGGCACGCCACTAAGTTATCAAAATCCGCTATACTTCACTCTTCATGTCAATTGGCAGTGGTGAACTAAAAGGCTTATCATGACAAGTTCACCGTTGAAGTGTCATGAAATATTATTGAACTGTGCCTCCTACAAAAAGCATAATGAGACATATTCCTATGGAAAAAGCATAATTTTTAGGTATGATAAGTTGGCAGATATTTTGGCAGTGCTAGTCATGATAAAATACTTGAATTGAAAAAGCACATTTGGCCAAACTGAGCCCATGTTGTCGTGCTCCGGGCCCATATGATAGCTCAGTGCGCAGGCATTTGGGACAGGTTGTAGATCAAGTTTATATATTAGGTGGGAGGATTTAGGTAAGGTTAAAACTAGCGAAGGTCGTGCAGGGAAGGAACCCTTGCATGGGGGCCGCTCTCTATTACCTGATTACAAGATAAGCCCGGGGGAAGCTTTGAGGTCAAGTTCAGGGCAATTCAGGGCACACATGTACATGTAGATGTACAAATGAAATAATTATTACATAGCCTACTGTAGATGTTGTCACTGCATGTGCATCATAGTGTATGTACGGTCGGAGTGGTTCCGTGGTCGGCACGCTCGTAATAGTCATATGCACATACATGCATTATCGTAATAATACCACTCAGCGGAGTAATCAGAGATGCATACGGTTGATCTGACAGATCTGAGCGGTATGCGGCAGGAGCAGGACACTGAGTGAGTACGGCACCGGCGAGCTGCACATGCGGGAGAGCTTTGACACCCAGGGATGTGCTCCGACTGTTCTCCTACGACGAACAGGTGTCTTCGTTTGTTTGCTACCCTCTCTGGTGGTGTCAGCTTGGAGCTTCGCTGCTGGTGCTCGCCAGTTTGTCCTACGAAAGGATGGCGTCCGCAGATGCTGGCGATGCTTCGGCCTCCGCAGATGTCAAGAAGTCTGCACTCAGCACCAGGTAAACACCAGTGCTAATTCTCAACGAACCTCTTTCTGGTAAACCCGCAGAGAAAAGCGACTTCTCGGCCTGAGTCGGTTCACGGGAACATAATATATATAGATCGTGGCAAATGTTGCTGCAAGCAGCTTACTGTTTATCCGATTTCCACTACTTTATGCCGTAGTCGCAAATTAGTTGAGACAATGAAGAACTGCACGCTTGGTTTCCGCGACTCTGGAGCTGGAGGAGCCATAAACACAGATTCTCTCGTTAATTTGACCGCTGCTTTGTCCTGTGGTCTGCAGGGTGTTTAAGAAGAGCTGCCCGAACGGGAAGGTAAGTGTTGGTGCGCCTTCACCGTTTTCACTCAGTTAACGTTGAACTTGAGCTGCTTTGGGATTCACTGCGAAGTTCATAGGAAGCGTATGTCCTCATGATGATAAGATGCACACGCGCGCTGGTCTGTCGAGCAGACGGTAGTGTCGATTCGCAGGGTGTAAACACCATGGTGTTTACGTGGTTGAACTGCTTTACAACTCATGGCTGTTGCCTGAGCGTGACAAGACCAGGAATGCTGGGCAATAGTTTCTACAGAACCTGGAGTTGCAGCCGAAAATGCAACAAAAAGACTAGCGGAATTTTCTCTTGATAGATTCTGCACGCTGGCAGCACTGTAGGCCCATGTGCATGTTACAGGCCAACCGAAGTCAATGGCTGATATGCCACACGGTGTTTATCCTGGACGTGAGGAAGACATTTCTCAGAGTTAGGAGGTTGTGAGTGGGATTTCCGCAGCCGGTACTGCTTCCGAGGCGATGTTTACGTCGTCATAGATCATTGTGCATTTGTCGTCCACGCTGCACTCGTGCAGTGTGTAGTGTCAAGGCGATAATGATGGGAAACGGTTAGCGATCGCTAACGATCGTTGTTTTGTGGCAGATTCGAGCCGCGAGGGTTGTGTTTGCCGGCCCGGCTCTCATCGTGAGAGAGGGCAGTGCACGTGGTTAGATGGCAGTCTTTTTGACAGCGAGTGTTTACGGGGATGTTAGCAGTGCATAGTTCACAGCGAATAGTGCGTGACACCACAATCAATTCCAACCGGTGATCGGTTGAAGATGGCTAAAGTAGTCGGGACGTGTAGCTATGGTTATCGAGCACACCGTCGAGGATTAGTATAAAACATTTACAGCTCGTGACAAAGAAAAAAACAGTTTGGCGACACGTATACGGATAAGCTAGCGACAGCATGCGGTGCGCACAGAATGCCACCTCTCTCAATACGGTTTCCTTATATACCGTACGTGGCTGTTCGTTCTTGACGGTTTCAACGTAGAATCAGTAATTGTAGTTCAGAGGTCTTGTGCACGTGGATCATACCAGCAAATTTAAATCTGTTGATCATTCGAATACGACTTAGACCCCAAAACCCAAAGCCTTGTTGATTAGTAGTAGATCAATATTCTTCCGGAACTATGCATGTCAGGAAATAACTTAGTTACCATCATGTGCAATTCTTTGCCTTGGAATTATAGAATGGTACTCGAAATTCAGGAATGATTGATGTTCGTTTAATTTTAATAATATTGGTGGAGCCCATACCACACCAAATTTGGTTGTAGACTTAATATGAATGTCTGCATTCATTTCAAGTGTGTACACTAACACTGTGACATGCATGCAATGCACTGATACTGCTTGCTCTAAAAATTTTTATGCGCATCAAAAGGCCAGGGACTGCATTTTAACAAAAATGTTTGGTACTAAACATTTGTGAAATTAGAATGGTCTGTTACTGAGCAGTACCTACAACTATTCCACTGTGAGTGTTTATTATGAGGCTGTTTGGTATGATATACACGTGCTGTCTGTTTATTTGCCTCTTACATGCAGCAGCCACGATGTCTAATTGTAAATCTCATATAGTTGACATATACCTTACAGGCACTTTTCCTACAAAGAGTTTTATTTGATGATGTCATGCTGTCTCAAGCTGCATTTGACTGTCACAAATGTTGACTTGATTTAGCCAAAATGTAGTAGAGACCAATTGCTGTTGGAACCGCCAGTTCAGGTGTTTTCAGTGTTCAAAAAATTATTTTTTTCTAGATCACCAAGCTATCCAAGGAAACTTTTTTTCCTAGCTCACGAAGTCATCTAGTAATAGACTGTTACCTTACACTGTTAGTTGCCAATTGGTGCCTTGGCGAACTGTTTAATAAACAGTTGTGTTTCACACATTTCTGAGCAACGTGAAACAGAGTTCTGCATGTAATTAAATTATCCGCCATTGACTAGTCTAAGTTGTAATGCGTTTTTCTCCAGCTGTTTTGGGCTATATCTTGTTGTGTGTGTGTGTGTGTGTGTGTGTGTGTGTGTGTGTGTGTGTGTGTGTGTGTGTGTCATTAAAGACAGAAAGAAAGAAAGAAAGAAATCGTGTGTGTGTATGTGTGTGTGGTTTGTGCACAAATAAAAATGTATAGCCGAATGGGAACTTTGGGTAATTACCATAATCACAAAAGGCCATAGTTAGGAATTCTTGGTTTGCAGTAGTGCTGTAAACAGTCTTGACAGTCGGATCAAGTTCCTGCTGCTAAGAAAACACAAACAAGTGAATCGGAAAATTGCACTATGTCTGTTTTCTTGCTATGTTGGCCTATATATATGCTAATGTATGCAAGTGTACATGTGCATCACTTATCAACATACACATACCAGGTACATTTGGCTAGACAATAACACACACACAGATCATGTAAACAGACACGCATGCGTGCGCGCGCGCGCACACACACACACTGTACAGACTGGCAGTGATCGACTGATTAACAGGCCAATTGCTGCTGCTGTAATTTTCATTTGGCTTCTTGTCTTGTTGCGTGTGAGATGCGCTCTGTTGCTTACACCTTTCTTTTCAAATTGACACACACACACATACACACAAAGTGATTTTCCTGTGTGGTTTATCTGTGATGCTAGATCACAACTTACCTCGGTCGTCGAGACTTCTTTGATGATGGAACAAAGGTTGATGTTATAGGTGAGGACTTGGTTTGAGTGCTTTCCAGGTTGAATTTTACATGTAGTTTATTGGCAAATGACTTCCCATGTGTCTCTAGAAATGGGCAGTCATACATGCATTTGTCTGTGAAAGAAATGATGTTGTCAGCAGTACTAAAGCTCCCAGAGGGGAGACCTTCAGCAAGTCAAAAGAGAAGAGTGTTGCTAGTTTTTCATGATCACCATGGTGAACTAACAAGGTTTTAGGTATATGTAGTGTCAAACCTGCTCCAATTTTTTTCCCAAGGTTGAACCTGACAAGAACATCTTGCCGTACAAAGTAATGTGCACAACCCCACTTACCCTGAAAACGATAGCATTTCTGGATAACCAAAAATCCTGGCAGAAAATGTCGCCACACATCGAGAAAGTGCTGAGAAGCTGGAAAAGCTAGGCAAGGGACTTCAAAAGCGGCCCTTCTTCCCAAGCTTCAGAACATGCCGAAATCATACGCATACTTCATCAAAGAGTGTGTCCAATCATGGCTGGGAGCCGCTAAGAGCATCCACTCTTGCACTGAACGTTCCTTTGTAGGACCTTTTTCACCCATGGCTCCATCATGCCTTGTTGTGAAGCTCCCTAGCATGACCTAGCTTCAAAGCCATGATTAAAGAATTGATGTTCCATGACACGACCCAAAAATAATTTCACTTGAGATTGAACTGAAAGAGATGTTCAATTTCAGCTTTCTGTTCCTGCTGACTGGACAGACCTCATCAGTATACATTTGTCAATCGCACAAAGACATGCAATGATTGCGTGCGTATCCTAGCAGTGCCACCCCTCTTGTACATTTAAGGTAGGACGTCACACAAATTTAGATGACTGCCGGCCTATTGCAATTCCTGGCTATGGGTTGCACATGCTGCAGAGCAGCACACAAGAATGCATATGTGGTAATTGTTTATGTGGTATGAGAAAAAATCCTGTAAATAATCACAGCTTAGGGCCAGTGACCTTGTAGAATTCATCTGTGCAATTTTTCATGGCCAGAAGTGCAATGTCACAAATACATTGATACTTTGACGTTTTCCCATCCGTGTGAAATTCCTAGTGGTAGAGGTTTTGAAAATTTAATGTGGTATCCTTGAGTTTGTTCCTCATCACCAGCAATATGCTACATGTGTCTGGGGATGGGGACTGGTACCAGTACATTGCCTGATCGGCTGCACACACTGCATCGATGTTTTGTCTACAGTGCAAACGTGTCGCATGCTATGTCATGACGACTCACCTATGTCCATGCATGTAGACTACACAACCTGCATGATTACCCTCAAAGATGATTTGGGCTTCACGCAAGAAAACCATTAATTCCACTGATGTAAAATGAATTTTGTGAATGTGGTTGGTGTACTGTCAGCAATGCTTTTTTTTATCACCAGAATGCGTTATATATCCTTGTCAGTGTTGTTTTCCCTCTAATCTCTACACCATTCCAGCTGCAATGCAATTTACTCTTTCCAACACATGGTGGCATTCAATTTCCATGTAATTTCAAGAATTCTGCATACACTTCTAGTACATGGCTTAAACTCACACAGCTCTATGCTCTTCCTCATCGTATGCATTTGCTCACAGATGGTGTTGTCCTCATAGACCCAGATTACTTAGGGAAGACGTCTGATCGTAAAGGTAAGTCTGGAATAAGTATACTGGTATATTCACCTGTCTGCTTTATGTACAGCCTATTTAGAGTTGCAGGATATAACTGTCCTTAACAGGTTGTGAGACATTTACAGTAATAGCTGAAGAGTCTTGTGTTTAAGTGGCTGTGGAAATGTGATACTCATGCCAGGTAAAGATTATTGTACCTTTCGATTTGCCCTGTGCAAGGCAATGTTTTTAAAACTATCCTTCATGGTTGGTTTTCCATGTTTGGTATATTGTGGAAGACACTGTGCAAAATGTCATTTATGCATGTCTATAATTTTATGGTACCTATGGTTGGTCTCTGATGGTCGAATGTGTCTTGTTGACTGCAGTATTTGCTCAGCTGTTGGCTGCATTCCGGTAAGGATTGTCAGGTGTGGACTAAAGCCTCAGTTTCTGATTGATCGCAAATTGCTGCATATGTTTCTGTTATCAATGCCTAATATTTGCTGTTGGTGTGTTGTCCTTATTGTTTTTGTAGGTACGGGCGTGAGGAGCTTGACGTATTAGGCCTGACGTTCCGGAAAGACTTGTTTGTGGTGAGTGAGTGTTCAGACATCAGTGGTGCATACTGTTTGTTGCTCTGTACCTCCATCTCTCAGACACTTTTGCCCAAGTGTTGTGTCTGTATAAGCATATCCCTTTTTATCTCTATGTTTTGTTTTCATTCTCTGTAATGAGACTGTCTCTTTCTCCTTCTGTCCATTTTTCACATTGCCCTTACCAAGCACACACATGCACTCTGTCTTTTCCTTGTACTTCCTTCTGCTTCCATTTTTGTTGTTGTCAGTAGCAGTGTTGTCCTGAAATCCTTACAAAAACGTATGAGTAATTTTTCTCATGAGAATTTGTCCAAATTTCTACATGATATCCAATTTCTCATGAGATTCTCATGAGAAATCAGATTTCACATGGAAATTTGGACAAATTCTCAGGAGAGTTTTTTGTAAGGGTTTGATCATGCAATGTATCATGCACAACTTGGCTTATCATAATTCATAGGCAGCATTTTCACTGTGCTTTGACTAGGATTACCAGCAAGTGTATCCACCAACAAATGACAAGCCTGAGCTGACCAAGCTGCAAGAGCGTCTTCTAAAGAAGCTTGGTGAAAATGCATATCCATTTCAGTTCCAGGTAACTTGTATGATGATGTAGTTTTGCATCTGCACGGCATTGTGCATTTTGTGTTATCATGTGAATGCATTTTATTTGTGTCATAACCTTCTATGGTCTGAGTTATGATAGAAATTACTTGGGTAGGAGGTTGTCTGTAATTATCAAAATTGTTTTCAATCTGAAAAGAGTTTGAATTAGGGTGGGTGGGTAGAGGCCTGTTACAGATTTAATAAATTTTGAAATCTCTTGTTAACAACATCCACAGTTTGTGCATGTAGCAAAAAGCACGTTGAAGAAGTGGGTCACCATGCATGGATACTGTGTCTCAAGGATATTGTGTCACAGTGTGACTCTGTGAGAGACTGTGAAAGAGCACCACAGGCTGTTTACTAGGCTACGTTGCGCTCAGCATCTGCAGTTTGCTGGGCAAGTCCTGTTTATAGATATCCAGATGTCACACAGTCTGGAGCTATTTGCAGCTTACTTTACGAGAGCAGAGGTTGCCAAATGCTCACCAAACTATTTGGTCAAGAGCTAGGTTACTGGCACGAGAAATTCTGGCCTTTGCCCAGAAAGAGCAAGTATAAGCTGTCTGGGTCAAGCATGTGAGATACAATTGATAATAAATGAGCAACAGACTAGAAACCACGACACTATCCCAGCAAGAAATCTTATCCTGGACCTGTAGCTCTGCGTGCACAAATCTATATTTACATACTTGTATGTAGATCTACATAGTAGTCTTCATCTACTAGAGGAATATGCATGTGTTGAAGTAAAACCTTTCAATATTTTTTTTGTTTGGATTGGGGGTGGGTAAGTGGGCCTTGAAAAATCCAAACTCTTTTCAGATTGAAAATAATTTCAATAAATATGGATGGCCCCTAACATTTAAAATTGCTCTTTAAAGAAATCTGTCCATAATGGAGTATATGCCAGAAACCATGATCTCACAGTACATACAGTAAAGTAACAAAAACCCAGACTCTATATGACAGTTCTGGTTTGTTGTCCAAGTGAAAAGGTTCACAGACTGAAAGGGCCAAAGGTATGAAGATTAATGACTACTAAGAAATTTAACTGCTATGGTTTTGAAGCTTTAACATCTAGAGTGACCTATCATAATATTATAATTACAAGTACTACATGTAGAAAGTTTGCCAGTTAATGGTGAGGGAGGGGGTGGGTTGTCACTTACAGTCCTTTGGATTTGCACATTGCCATAATATATGTTTACCTCACACTTCTTTTCTGTTTCTGCATGCCATTTGTCTTTCCATCTCTGTAGATGAAAACCGGCTATGCATCGTCAGTAACACTCCAGCCAGCCCCCGGAGAATCTGGCAAGGTGCAGTGATACATATACTAGTTTATAAATGGTTCTGGTTAATGAATGTGTGATGGTAGAGATTTGAATGAAGGGAAGAAGCTTACAATTGCCATATGTTTACTGTAGCTTTAACTGCCCTATTCTAACTGCTAGCCATGTGGAGTTGATTATCAACTTTCGACGTATGTTGCAACGCGAAAGGATGAGAAAATTGAGAAACGGTAAGAGTGACATCCTTTTGGTGAAAGACAATATGAGAGCTTAAGAAAGATGGTTATTTGCTGATGGTGAATGCCATGCATCTGTGGGTGTATCTTCATACATGTGCATATGTCTATATGTCTACCATTGTGCTTATTCAAGTATCTGCAAACAAAGAGAACAGTTACCAAAAGGGTAATCATTACTGTACATATACAGTGCAGAGAACTGAGTGTCTGCACTATTATGGTGATTGTGTTTTTCAGGAACTCTGTTCGTTTGGCTATCAAGAAGCTGAGCACACTGAAGGAGAACAGCAATAAACAGGTAAGCAAAATGTTCACCTTTTGGTCATTGCTAGATGTGTTTTTTTTTTCTCAAGAACCTGCAGTCATTATAGTATAGTTCCTGTGTGCAACGTTTATATTGTTTAATGACGTTTGCAGTGTTCTTTCAGTTGTGTGGTTGATTGTTTTCATCTGCTGCAGATTTTATACACACACCTTATTTTTTGGGCAAAGAAGACCATGATGCACTACACTTGCTTAAGACTTCTTATATTATTATTGTTCCGCACTAATTTTTTTACCCTAAACCTGCCACTTATTGAAAGGTCTTTTGCCTTTGTAAAATCCCCTGCAGCCACACATTGAGCTTCGGAAAGAGTACATGTTCAGTTCTTATCCAATTTGCGTCGAGGCTCGCTTGGATCGAGAGGTAGGCAAATGGTTTTACGTGTGAAATTCCTTTTGGTCTTGTTTAGAGCCCAGTCTCATAGCAGCAGAATCACAGCCTTCTGGAAGTGCTGAAACTAGTGCAGGTTTTTCCTTATCAGGTGTGGTATTTGAGTACATGGTATACATGTACTAATTTCAGCACGTGTACTTTCATGGTGTATTTGTAGTTGTATCTATGGAGGATTTTTTGGTGCTGACTGGTCACAAAAAGTGAAAGCTGCTAAGTTGGAGGGTTTTCAGTCTTTCAGTCGAACCAGTATTTGGTTTTTTATTTATGTGGTGGCAAGGTTGGTGTGTGCACATTATCACATGAGAAAAATGTTGATATCAATCAAAAATGGGAGGAAAACAGGTTCTTGTAGATCTGTGAGCTAACTTTTGACCTTTAGGACAGCTTAGTGCTTGGCTTGAGATGTGAATGAAAGAGGAAACACCTTATCAATTCCAGCCTTACAATGCACAAACACGCTTCTTTGCTGCCGGTAGTGAATATGCTAGGTTTCCAGTCCTATCGTGTCACTCTCTGGTGGTTTTCGGGCCATTTCACCGATTTACCCATAATTTTTGCTACAGCGAGCTCCACTTTGCTGTGGTTTCCTACGTCATGTTTTGAAAATATCTTCATTGACGCAGGGCTTCAGCCTGAAATTGATGCGACCTTGCTTTCACTGTGGCAAAACAAAAGCAATGACACCCATCAGATATTTCTGCTGACCTATCAGATATTGCTGCTGCGTTACTAGGCCCTGAGAGTTGTCTGTGCATATTGCTATGTGGACATGCTTGTTAGAAAGCATAAAAAAGATATGGGGAGGTACATTGATGTCTTGCTGTGCTTCCTAGCTCTACTGCCACGGGCGTGAAATCACGGTTCATATAAACATCGACAACCGTTCATCAAAGACTGTCAAGGGTGTCAAAATTGAAAGTAAGGAAGCCATAATTGTTGTGAGAAGAATACAGAGTTCATAAAACATAATGTAGAGTTTCAGACAGTGCCTCAAGTCCGGACGATTAACTGCAGCTTTATTCTCCAATGTTCAGTTTATTGTGACTGTTGTTGTTATGAAATGTTCCTGTAGTGATACATACATTGATACGCTGGAATTTCTATATTTCATTGATACACTCAAATTTCTCTATTTCAGTGATAGATTCAAATTTCTCTATTTCACTACTTCACTCTATTTCAGTCTCAGGTTGTGATGCTGTATGACAATGCTAGTGTGAATATAACTGTGTGAAAGAGATAAAGCTTCTTATATGGAGCATTACTATGGACCATGATCAGTGTGGCTGTTCAGATGTAGCGCATGACTGTGGCATTCAAGAGGTGACAAGATATTGATGAGAAAAAAAAATCTACACCTGCATGAGAGAAAATAGAGGCACTAGGCAAACAAATAAAATGGAGAATGAAGATGGAAAAGATAGAGCAAGCTAGAGTACATCATGTGAGAGATAGGAGAGAGAGAGGGAGAGAAGAATGAGGGGAAGGTGGAAGAAGAGCAACAGCAGACTGCATGTTGCTGTTACTACTGAATGGCATTGTCTGAGCTCTCCACTGCTGCCAATTCCATTTAGGATTTTCCCATGTGTTTTTTTTCTGGTGCAGTTAAGCAGTATGCTGATATCTGCCTATGCAGTACATCACAATACAAGTGTGTTGTGGCCACACTGGATTCTGAGTAAGCCCAGTTTATCTAATATTGTGTTGCAATGAACATCTAAAGACCCAACAATGCACTGCAAGGCCATCACCAACATGACAGACTATCAATCTTGTATATACCTCAAGCTCTGAATAGTGCCAACTGCTTGTGATTGGAAAGTAATGGCCACACTATAGCTAGTACTTGTGGATAGTGTTAGATAGGTGCAGTATCAAACATTTAGTGCTGAGAGTGACATGGCCAGTGCTACTTTACAGCTTCTGTGTAGCAGCACTATATTGTCACCATTTTGATTGTTACCACTCTTCTTTCTCCTGCTAACCCATGATTCATTTTGTTATCTTCTGTACAGAGTTGGCTTCCCTGTCAACCCCAGCAGCCACATGTCGCAAAGCTTCACGCTTCGGCCAGCATTAGAAGATAATCGGGTATGTGAATGAATACTAGGTACTGTTACCATAAAGTGTGCTGTCAGCATGTGACTGAGCAGTTAAGTTTTGCAATTTTTAGTCTTGTCTTGTGGGATTGTAGTGAAATGCTGCTTCATGAAAAATAAATGGAAGATCTGAACAAAGACAAGGTTTGATAAAACCTTTAAGCAGGTGTTAGAGTTATAAGTGTGAAGAGCCAGTAAAGACTAATAATTAATAAGACAAATAAATAGCTTGATGGCTAAGCTGACCCTATGGGTGCCTCAGGGTTTATTTGGCATACCTATACCTGTCTTTGTGTGTTTATTGGTCCCTCTCTATCCATCTGTCTTTGCTCATATGATTAGGACAAACGAGGCTTGGCGTTGGACGGCCAGCTGAAACATGAAGACACTAATCTTGCATCATCTACACCGTGAGTTTTTGATATTAGGATTTTTTCTTCAGAGTTGTATATTTCATTGATGAACTGGCCACTAAGACATTGCCCTGGCATAAATTATTCTGGTGTCCAGTGTTCATCCTGGCATTACTCAAGAGGAACGTGATAGTCTTGGAATCGTTGTCGAGTACAAGCTCAAGGCCACACTGTTGGTAGTTCGAGGGAGGTATGTCTTTACTTCTGTTTGACTGGCTTTTCAAGCACTATTATACTGTTGCAATTTGGGGATGACAATTAGTTGGCATCACTATCGATTACCTAGGCATGTTGTTTGGCAATAACCTGAGTATTTGCTTCCAGCAATGATTATATTCAGGACAAATGTTTGGAATCCAGAGTACAGATGTTTGGGATGGCACTTATACAAAAAATTCTATTTTGGTCTGTACACACAACAGATGCATAATTGCAATATCACTGATAACATCTGGCATGCACTGTATCACAGTTACTGCATAAAGTACTGTAATCGCATTGTATTTCACACACGATAAATGTTTGTAGTTGAAGCAAATGTACCAGTATTAATCTTGTACCAAATTTTAGAATGGTTGATGTGTTCTTGTGCAAGTGATTAGCCAGCTTGCAAGTGATGAGGTGGGCTGCTTTACACAAGGGTGTGTAGAGTCACATGTTCAGGTGTTGCTGTGACAGTCTGAATGACGTGCTGCATCACAGAATTGGAGATTGTTTTAGCGTACGAATATTTGTTGCTAAGGGGGCCTGTTGATGACACTTGAGCCATATGATAATCGTTACCTGGAAATAATCACACCACTTGAGAGCTTATATGATCATTGGCAAAATGTTGGGCAATTCACATCCTCGTTGTATTATATAGCAGCACTTGGTCATTATTTCCTGTGTGGCGGATTCTAACTGTGCAGATTTAGACTGTTTGCACATTTGTGTCTCGGACAGTGACATGAAGTTTGAGCTTCCATTCCGTTTGAGTCACGATCGACCGTCAGATCCAGCACCTGTGCGTAAAGAGCCACCACCTTCCTCAGCAGAAGTGACGACAAGAAACAGCGCTGCTGGACCAGCGCCTGTTCCTACTCTACAGCAGCCACTACGCAGCTCAGGTATCACATGAACCGACAGTCACATGACATATCTAAATTACAAATTAATGTTGTGGTATTGGCTTAATTATTGCGCAGATGAAGAGAATGCTTGTCTCAGGCGGTAGACATTTATGCAATTTTGTTCAAAGATGAGTTATTGGAGTTTTACACTGTAAATTCATGACCAGAACTTGTGCCTGTGCATGAAAATCAAAAAAACATGCATGGTCTACAAAAGTACTAGTAACTAAAAGAGTAAAAAGGGTCTTTTAAAGTTTCAAATGTAAGGAAATGCTCCTCTCTCTGCAGAAGATGCTGTTGAAGAGGTCTGCCTATCTTTACTGTTATCACTTGATTTTGTCAATATTTTAGTAAATGTTTTTTTTTTTGTAACTGATTAGATGATGCAGCCGCTGGCAACCTGTACACACCAATGCCAACAGCTGCAACACAAACACCAGGTAGCCTATTGAATGTGTGGAAGTGATACTTTACAGCTCACCTTTTGTGTTCAAATGAGGAGGCCGTTTCTAGTAATCTGTCAATGAGAGCATTTGGTAGTAGTTTCATTATGTCTCTTTCAAGATATTCTCATCACATCAAGACTACTACCAGGTTCAGTCATTTTTTTGCAGTTTAAAAGTTGGAAAGGTTGTGCTGAGTTAGAGTTCTCTCCCCTAACTTCCAATTTGTTCCATTTTCGGAAGGTTGGGAAAGCATCACCTACCTCAGAAGGGTCACGTCTATCATGTACATCCAGCTCTCAATGCTGTCAGGAGTTTGGATCTACAGTCCAAACTTCCAACAGTACTAGAAGATAAGGAGGCCTGGAAGAACTTCCACTCCTTTTCCTCCTCGACAATGCTTTTGATTTCCCCATTGAAAGTGATAATTTGATCAACAGGAAGTACTAGCCAACCTAATGTTTCTTTCCCACCCATACACCATGCAGAACTGACTATTTCACGTACATCAGTGACCTCTATTGTTCATGGAAGAGAACATAAAGCTCAACCTGAATTTCTCTCAATATATCTGGGCTAGCACCTATGGGACCTAGTGAACCGTGTAGTCGAAGTTGTAAATGGCAACAAACAATCAAACAATAATGTAGACATGTCCACAGATCAACACTTTAGCTGGCAACTATGCCATGCCATGGCCCTAGCAGGCATGATGACCCACCTATTGATAAAGGGCCAAGTGCGACTGCAAAATCTACGCATAAACTAATGCATGCACATTGTAGCATTGTTTTGAACCTACGCAGCAACGATGCCATTTAATTGTATATATGTATTTTTCAGCCCAGGTCAGTCCAAATCAATGAAAAAAAAACTGTGCCCTTATTCAATCAAACAAAAATTTATTGGAATTAAAGATCATATTGTCGTGGAAACTGTGTCTGTTAAGGATGCATTGCAATAATTCTTTAGGTTAGCAAGAATATTTCTTTCTTTCTTGTCTTAAGATACTGGCTAACTCTTTCTTTCTTTCTTTGCCACAATATTCTGTTCTTTGCTTGAAGCAGTGCCTGTCGACAATCTCATCAGCTTTGCGTAAGTTTTGTATTATTAAGGACAAAGTCTGTACAGTACAACTCTACATGTATGTGTACCGGTATCTTACTGTTTAGGTACATTTCCATGAGGTTGCTCAACATATTTTTCTTTTGCTTTAACTATAGTGATGACACTCCAACTGAAGTTCCTGATGGAGGTGCCCGCACAGCAGGTCCATCACATGATGTCAATGAATATGTCGATGACGATGATATTTTCTTTGAGGAGTTTGTGCGACTTCGTATGGAGGGCGAAACAGATGCCTGAGAATAAACAATCTCCAGATGTACATGTAGAGGTTTCATTTTGTCCACAAGCCTGCACTTTTGTACTTGTACCAAGTATGCAATGCCAGGCATGTGTCTCTGCTGTATGGTTATTACCTTCAGCCTTGTTTTCTTTCTCATACAGTAGAAAGACAAATTCGCGGATACATCATAATGCACGCTCATCATTGTTCAACTCCATATGTAGATCCGTTCTATCTCTTTTTCATATGTTCCTCTCCTTTTAAATTTTGTTAGAACAAAATAACATTAATGGAGTAAACAGCTTGCTGTAATTATGGTCAAGTATAAACATTTTCCTTAGACAGCATACATTAAAGAGGAGAAATAAACTAGAATGAAGAGGCTATTTGCCATTCATCTAAGTGTACATTTCATAATGCTGTATGTGATTTATTCCTTGGGACATTATTGCAGTCAATGGATTTTGACTGCCATGGAGAATAAGTTCAGAGTCAGAAATATTGTCGACGAAGGATTTTGCAGACAACTAGATGAGCCACTGTGTCCCAATTAGTACTATTTAATGCTTCAATCTCTGCCTTACAGCGTACTTCAGCAATCTTGTCAAGCTCATCTCTGTAGCGTGCATTCACCTGTTCAACAATCATCAGAAAGAGGGATTTGTGCTTCATAATCCAATTAAAACGCATCAAATGTAATTGTTTTCATGTCAACAGTGGGTAACAATGTAATAGCTTTGTTCTAGGAACAGTGAATGACAAGGATTAGGGTCTTACCGCAAAGCGTATATAGCATAACGAAATCACCGTTTTACCTTGCAAAAAGGCATTGAGATGAGGTTTCTATACACTCTGTCATCAGCTGTTGTCCATGGCTGCAGCGCTGATGGTGAGACTGGACTGCCTTCCTCATTGTTACCGAACACATCAGTATGATGCAATCCTAGCCACCGTATAGGTGCAGCTGCAAGTTCCCCAAACATATTATGCACTCACTCATTGGAAAAAAAAGTATACTGAAAAATGTGCTTTCTAGTTTCTAACTTTTCCATTAGAACACCATGTAGTTACTGTCATAGTGAGGCATTACTTATTAATTTAAATATATATTTAAGTTTTGCCCCAGAACACTAGTCATAAAGAGTGCAAATAACTAAGATCTACAATTGTAATAATTACTAAGATTAGCATCCATAAATTGACTATCCCTTCAGAAATGAGATGATAACATTATAACTAGAGCTGGGTCAGGTATTGGGTCCAAAGTCACGAGTCCCGCAGGTACCAGACCTGCAAGTGGTATATATTGCAATTGCAACATTAATATTGAAACATCTCATGCAAATTATGTTGCGACCGCAGTCTGCTAGCGCATTATGCATAGTGTACCGTCAGGTAATGCACCCAATATGCATATAGAGGCAGAGCTGGCTATGCTATTCGGCAGCAGCTAACCTGGCTGCCAATGACTTCAGTGCATAGCCTATACTGTAGGCTCTAGCATGCCGTAGACCTACGTCAAACATCGATCTACATACTGTAGCGGTAGATCTACTACCACAGGCCTACTGGCCTACATATATTGTATTAATATAATCTGTGATGGCTCAATCGGGTACCCAATGTCATGCAAGGGACCCAATTACCCAAAAAACCTACAGGTCTTGCAAGTACCTGATGGACATGACCCAGCACTGATCAACAGGTCATGCATCATCTGCTATCGATGACATTCAATCAATAGTAATTTGATAGATAAAGATTATACCAGTCAAGAAATACAACTGCCTGGGCATTTGTTCAGCATCTCAGTTCAATGAAGTTTTACATACTTGTAAAATAGCCTTCACTCTGTGAGTGCCAAACTAATCTTTACCATTGAGTATAAACCTACCAAATGCATGGCCCTCAGTACCCATACGGATAGACCCAAATCGATATGTCAAAAGTATGCGTATCCCATGTGGCTGCAGGCAGGAAAGGAAGATAAATCAACATGAAATTTGGGTCGGCATACAAGGAGCACACACAGCATATCATAGGTACAATTAAATACATGAAGAATGCATGTGTGACTTAGCTGAGTCTTGCTGGTGAACACAGAGGCAATTTGTTAACCTTTAAAAGTGGCCATCATGAAGTGGAAAATCACAGTAAGGAAAGCTAATTATAAGGTGGTTGCAAGGTACATTTGTATAATTGGCATAGTTTCCACATTGCCCAGAGCTTCCAGGAGTTACAACTTACAAATAAAATTTCTGTACAATTAAACTGTCAGTTTGAAGGTTTGGAGACTGCCCAGCTGTATTCAATGCCAGATCAGGTGAACACCCCCTGGACCCTCCCCCAGTTATGCTACTAGAATTATTCAGTGTAGCAACAAATGCATATTGTCTGACATTACATTGTAGTCAAAAAGTCCAACAACAGGTACACAGAGGCTGTCAGCAAGAGTCTTCACAACTGCTCTGACACTAAGAGGTGGATACCCGCAGCCTGCATATTTTGACAGCATAGGATGACAAAGAAGCAACATAGTTATTATTAAGTCAAATGCTCATTTTTAAGACTTAATTTTTTGTCCTTTACATTTATCAAAACAAAGAAAAATTAAATTAACACTAAGATTGGCTTAAATAATTTCAAAATACTGATGTTGGAAAAAAAACAGAGAACATATACAGTGGAACTCAGATAAGACATACCCCCTAGGAAATCCCCAAAAAGTATGTACTAACTGTAACTGCATGATTGGCTATACACAGGACATTGCACGTGCACATGTACATCATGTACATGCAGTAGCAGTTAAAATCTCCATATATTCAATGGATTTAGCACAAATGGAAGTACCTCTTCTGTTGACGTCAAGATCTGACAGCTATGGGAAACACAGAACTGCAGATTTGTGGACACCAAGTACAAAAAGTACGTACTAACTGGAGATTTCTCCACTGGGGAGGGCATTTTTAGTACATTTTAACCAAAAGTACATCTTAGCCAAAATACTGTATGGCATTTACGATACCTGCCATTTGGTTATTGCCCAAAAGTATGTGTTAACCGAGTGTACGTACTAAGCCGGTTATGTAGTAACTGAGTTCCACTGTAACATACCTTAGATTCTGACACCTGAACCATTCTCCTTAACACATTTACGGTCATTGATACACATTGCTAGCCATTTCTTCAGGCAGCATCATAGCTCATTATCAATAATTAAGGGAGCTGCATAGATGTGGGATTCTTCACCAAAAGGGAGTACCAGATACTTAAACACCATCTATCAGAAAGTCAATTCACTCCAAATGGATATAAAATGCTAATTTTAGATTTACCTCAACACAGCCATCCGCTACGACATTACTGTCAAATTGGAAACCATTTTCTTTCAGGTTTAATTCTTAGCCAGTGGTGCAACAGGCTTGGTTTTGCTTACAACAGGTTTAATTCCCACACAGACTGTTGAAAAAAAATGTTCCTGTGCAAATTGTTCAATTTCCGTCTGGAACCCAATTATATCAAGTCACTTTTATAATCCACAAGCTCACATGCAAGGTGGGAAATCCCAACTTCTAAAACCATTACCCTGGCCTGAGCTGGTCTACATGTACATGCCCTAATAAGGAATTTGCCCAGCTAGCTCCATGTTATATATTATATAATAATCATGCAACAGAATACAAACACAATTTCTGGTTGCATGATTGGCCAGTGTGAATAAATTTGTAGCCAAATTTCCTCTAAATGTATGAATTAAATTTAAAGGTGAACTTGGTTTACATCACATGAAGAGCAACTCACCAGTGACCAAAACACATGGTAAGCTTTCCCACAATCGTTGCTCACACAGATATGCAAAAACAGCATCTACAGGATGACCAAGAAAGAGGGAGCTGGCCATACACAGTGCAAATATGAGACCACATGCAGATCAGGTGGAAACAAAACCCATACAATAATTCTACAATTTCAGGAAAATGAAATGAGATACTCAAGCACTTGAATAGGCAGAATAAAATCCTTACCATTGTAGAACTTATCATTGATGCATGAAGATTTATTTGAGAACATTACTACACTAGCCTTGAGCCTTACCTTTCTCTACAACAATAATGTACCTAGAAAGACAAACATGCTGAAAATTAGCAACAGTTTGATATAGGGAGGTGCAATCAACTTCAACAATTGGTTTAATTATGTTATAATTCTGGACTTTTCAGAGTCTAGCATTAACTATTTACTATACGTTCAAATACTTGGGTGAAAAAGTCACTAAGTGGCCTGTGGCAGCTACTAGGATGTACTAAGTGGCCATACTTCTAAGTAACTCACCTCGCACCCAAGCTGCTGAAAGAGACATCGTCAACATTTCCAGGTATCTGGAGAAAAAGACAAAGCTTTACGGCCTGTGTTAGGTGATGTAGGCCTAAACTTTTCAACTTCTCTGTTTTCAGGCATTGAAGCACAGGAATTGAATCAATGTATGTATGCCTATACATGTCCAGAAACTGGAAAATCCACCAAGAGACCACGTATGTTTACGAGCTGAAATCCATCTCTAAACATGATGAGGAGCATGGTACCATGCGGCAGTCACCACATGTCACCCATACAAGTCAAATCCAACTGAACCACTCATTCAGGTACGCAGCTGCAAAGCTAAGCACTGGTCCACTTAAGCCAGCCCATTGATCCACTCCAGCGTTTTCGAATCCTCCATAACAGCTCCAACTCTACCACTCCCATGACTCTTAGCATCTTCAGTTTTGTACAATTTCCTATCGTGGTTTTCCTTTAACTCTTTGTTATGGAATGGGCTACAACAACTTGTTACAGATTTTGACATTTCCTTTTGTGGAAATAGTGGCAGCTGATTGAAAGTGGACATACTCAGTCAAAAACCAACTTTACAGATTTTTGGTTGAAATAAAAGTTTGAGAGGGAATTTAAATTCTGTAGCAACGTTTTGTGCATCTGGCTGTTCTGATTGAACCCCTTCCAAAAAAAGTACCTAGCTCAAAATGTAAAATTAGGAGACATCACAGGAATTTGGGCATTTTTGGCTCCAAACATGTCCAGCATGTGCTTACAACCAGCTGCTTTAACTGAGCAATATCCCACATCAATTGTTAGGTCAGATAGTCATTCTAGGAAGAGAAAACATAACCGTACTTGACTGGGAAGAGAAAACCACGCTTCAGCATTGTCTTCTTTGAAATTCATGTATCAACCTGGAACACCCCTTGTGAACCTTAAATGGCATCTGCACCCAAATATCAAAATTTCGCCAGATTGTCTTCTTCACTTCAGAATGGCTCTGTGTGAAGCAGCAGATTTAGAGCAAGACCTGCCGCTTTTCATTGATCGATCAAAGGCAGCTGCATGATCTCGCCCCCACCTGTGACATAAGTGGTCCCAAGCTTCCAGCTGTGTTTCTACATGTATGTGTAGTCACATGCAGATCTATGTACAATGGCTATGCTCACAATCTCTGGTCTGAACGGGAAGGAAGAGGCTTCTTGTGCGGCTCCCTGGTGGGATTTTGGTTTGGTGGCAAGGACAGTCACCTGTCAGGATGTAGATGTGAGCAAGAAAGCGACAACCAGTGAGGGATTTTTTTATTTTTATTTTATTTTTTTATTGATGGTCTCTTTCTTCCGATTCAGACCACAGCTTCTAAGCATAGCCATTTGTACTTAGATCTACATGTAAGAACGTGTACATGTAGAAGCACAGCTGGAAGCTTGGGACTACTTACATCACAGGCAAGGGCAAGATCATGCCACTACATTCAGCCAATCAGCGAAAGGCAGCAGCTCTTGCTCCCGCTGCTTCGTGCAAAAACATTCAGAAGACAATCTGGCAAAAAATTGGGTGCAGACACCCTTTAAATTGGTAATAAACAACCATTAACCTGACAACATATGAACGGCATCAATTGACAAAAGACTGCATAAAATTAAACTGAAGACTAATTATATCCTGCAAAATAGTAACAAACTGTATTTTCCAGCCTTTAATAAGCTGTGAGTTTTTTCTTTCATACTGAAGAAAAAGTTGCAGCTGCAGCTAACACTACAGTATGGCTTGTCTATGGATTTGATTTGGCAAGTACAGTCAGCATTACATGTACAGTAGATCTGCATATACAGTACATCTAGAACTGGTATGGCTACAAGGATTTATTGAAATGCAGTACTAAAGCCATGATAAACCCTCCATGTCCAAACAATCAAAGAACTATCTAGATCTGTGGAAGTGTATGGCTAATACTCAGTGGCGATGGAAGGCCTGGGTGAAGCTAATGACCCAGTTTGTCTTATAGGGCAGGGAATATTGTACTTAAATACACTCATTGCAGATGGTAGTTTTCAGTACATAGCACCATTCAAACTATTTAAAAGTCTAGTACTAAGTTAAGTTCAATTACATCACTCTTTAAAAAGTTAAAATGTCAAACTAAAACAGCTGTTAACTCTCCGTGATGTACAGTGGCCCTAGTAATCAGCCCCAAATTTGCATGTACATACATTGAAGGGTAACATTCACAAAACAGGCAACTTCAGATTTGTCTGCTGGAGATAAAAGCATTTAAAGCTTACCCTTTTGCCTGTTGTGCCAACTTGAGTACAGTCAAGTGGATCGTTGCTGCCTTCCTATTGACAAAAGATGAGGAAAGATAAACCAAAAATAAATTTTTTGGTTAAACCCAAACGATGCTACACAAAATGATAAACCAGCAAAAGAGTCAAAATGCAATATACCCATCAGCTCCATGTACAGGTACGGACCAAATGTATGTTTATATCTGCTCCATGATAGGTTGGTCAGAAAACAGCATGGCCATGTGTACAAAATTGCTGTAGGTACTCATATTGTAGTCCTGTTCACAAATCACCATTGAGTGTGACACTAAGGCTAAACAGGGAAGTGTATCATATGCACCCAATGCTGATATGAAACAAATACAGGGCTGTGCTGAAATAGCTGGTTTCAGAAACTGCACATACCAGTTCAGTAACCTGTAGAGCTAAACTACAGGGGTTAGTATGCATACATACATGTAGCTATTACACGCTTCAGCTTGTAGCACCATTACGTCTTCTTCTAAAGCTGATGCACTTTTCTGGTGCCAGTTGCTTTGGTGAGGAGTTTGAACAGACGAAGACTACAACAGTGCAGTCCATAAATCAGGTTTGATCCAGTAAGTGAGGTTTTCCCTGGCCTGGTTCACTCTGATAAGCAGCAGCTCTTGACTTAAGTCATGCAATAACAATGACCGGTTGCCACTGAAGTACAAGCAGTGGTTGCATGGTTTATCCTTCCTTTTCAACTTCTCCCGTGCATGCACATCAACAAACGTTTGTTCTTATTTTTTAGCTAGCAGAGTCTTAAACAGTTTTTTCCTGGGCCAATGTATATGTTATCACATGCAGCTTTACCTGTGTGCTCTCCAAACTTCATCATGAGATAGATAAATGCAGAAAACGAATGTAGAAATTAATGAGTGAATCAAACAGAATATGAATGGCAGGTTTAAGAACTTGAGTGGCAAAGCAAACTGATAAAATTCTGAATCTGAGCTGCAAAATGAGTTATGCAAAATAGCCCCATTCAGTAAAAACCTGGATCTGCCACTGAACTTCACAGCCTTAGAAGTAACACAGCTTAATTTTCTTGTTACTTAGTATACCGGTATATGAAAACAAAACCAAAACAGAGCCACAACTGTCACCATAAACACTGGCTACAGAAAATTCAGACATTAACTCAAACTCTCCTCCTCAAATCTTCACCGACTTACCTGGACACTTAACTTTCTCGGACTCAACAATCCCCACTCATATTCTACCAACACCCCAACATCTCGACCTTAACTTGCTCTTCCCCAACAGGAAAATCTATGTAATTGAACTGACTGTCCCTTTTGAATCCAATCTTGACTCTGCACGCTCTAGAAAATCTACCACTACGCTTCTCTTATCTCCAACCTACGCCTTTTTTCCTACTACACTCACTTCTTTTCCCTCGAAGTTCGATCTCGGTGGTTCTTATCTGACTCTAACTTTTCTGTCCTAACATCTATCTTACCCCCTGAATCACCAATCTCTCCTCAACAACTTCCCTCTGACCTATCACGACTCATTACTCTACGCTCTTATGCTATCTTCCGTTCCTGCACTGAACCGTCCTGGACCACACCACCCCTACTCTCCATTCTCAATTCCTCCACTTCATCCTGTTAATTTGGTTTTATGTGACAAGACCCATTTGGGTGTCACCTTCTTCTTTTCATGCATACAGTAGGCCATCTCCCTCTCTCTGTACTTTCGTCTTCTCTCCTTTTATAACATGTTGTAACAGACCTGACTGATAGAGAGTGGTCTGTGCATCTACACACCTAGACTTATCTGTTCCTCAGTATAAAATGTATGTCCCACAGCTCTACAGAACCTTGCATGTCTATTTAGTTTCAATCACATAGGTAGACATATCCAAGGTGGGTGCCTGGGGCAACTCTTTCTAAATAAAGAGTACTACAACATGCAAAGTACATGTAGTAAACATGTCAGAGGGCTTACATTTCTTCATGTTTAAACCTGGTCTACTTCCATTAAATTTCGAAGAATGTAGGTGGCGTGTGAAAAAGTTACTATCAGAGGATCTAGCAATATCAATTCAACACTTACTATCCATAGCACACAGCCAGCAATTGAGCCAGCACTTGCTGCACATATTCCTAGAGATTGACGAGAGCATCCCAAGAGGGCAACAACATCTATATATAAACAAATTCCAAAGTTACAACCACAAAAACATGCATTCATTGCAACAGTTGTACAAAGGAAGGCTCAAACAACAACTTCAAAGAGATAAAAATGATCCCTCTTCATCTTCCTGACCAACTACCAAGTTTAAATAAATGAACCCTTACAAAAGCAGACGAGGTTCACCAATTTATGACCAAAAATCAAGTGAATACTTTTAGCTGGTTAGGAAGACATTCAGTTAGCCATGCTTACCTAGTAGTGCCTGGTTAAACTCCTGCTGATTAGTGAAGCTGTTCACCATGCAATAGTAAGCCTCTCGCTGAGTGCACTGCTTCTTCTCCACAAGCAGCTTCTGGACAAACGCCATGATTTTCCAGACTTTGACATAAAGAAAAAGACAAACCCCAAAATCATAGTAACTAAAGTCAATCAGTCCCTCATTGTGTATAGTTATGTATAATCATTGACACTTTGGGCAGTCAGTTCACGTTACACATGTGTGACTGTGATTCTAGCAATTAAACGGTTTTCTGAAAAGGCTGTTGATGTTAGATGAAGGCCATACACTAGTACACTGGCTGCTTCCCTTAAAAAAGCTGTGTTGTACATTGCCGCAAAAATGCAGATTCGATATCTGCAATGCCGCCTTTATCTTTTTCTTCATTTTTACATGTACAAAATTGATGGTCTGGCAAGTCTTTGTCTTTCATGGTTGTACTTTAACTTTAATTAGCTGGAAGCATGGCTTTAGGTCTTGTAATTATATCACGACACAACCACTGCCCCATGCATGTTGTAATGCACAGCACCGGCTCAGTCTTGTGCCTTCTGCATGGTGCACCTTGTAATCAAGCAACAGCATAGCTGTTAGCATGGTTAGCAGCAACATAGACAGTGCATCATGGCAGTCTGGTAGTACATAGTAGCATTGCATTACGGCCTTTCATGCCAAACCACAGACATTATGACGGCAGTGGGAAGTGGTGCTAGGTGAGCATGGTCAACCTGAACTCAGGCAATGTAGCTGTGTATACTGACTCTTGTGCCCATCCCTAGCATTGTTCTCATGTGCTCTGGCTTGAAAAGGCCACTTGGATTCTAGCTATAGTGGCCACACCTGCATTCAGAAACCACCCCTCTGAGCGGCAAGCATGCTGCAGAGCAATGCAGCTGGTGCAATCAAGTAGGCATACCAGTATGTATAAATGGCCTAGTCACAGACAGCACCAGCACTGGCTAAGCCAGAACATTACGGCTTTGCCATGTAGACAGTGTTAATACCACAGCTTGACAATATTCATCCCTCTCATTCCTGTTCTAGGTGTCAGCCCACTTCGCCAGATTTTCAAAGCATCCACATCAGCCCCACGGGTATGTACACATATGCACATGCTGCTGCAAAGACAGACATAGGCAGGTGTGGGCATCTCAGGACAAACTTATGCATTCCAAAAGCATTCCAAATGGACAACCGTACGTGGCCCGGACTGCACGCTTGCCCCAAGGTTGTGCCCTACGCTCCATTGTTTGACCATTAACCATGTTACATGTTCTTCCCAGGGGCCCTGCTGCTGTCCAGCCTCCAAAGTTGTCACCCAACACTCGATATATGCAACTGGGGAATCCCCTGCCCAGCCTGAAGGTGATACTGAGAATCAGAAATGGTTACAGTCAACCATAGCAGCAATTTGTCCAGGTAGAGTCAGCGCTGCACCACGGAACCCACACCCTGGCACAGATGCACCTTGCCACTCATAAATAAAATCACAGTTCCTGGTGGGCACACATCCATAGGCTTGCGTCTGGCCATTAAATACTTAAGGCACTCTGCCATTCCATATTAAGTTGGCTTAGCACAAGTGGTGACATGTTCACCATAGTACAGCAAGCTAAGCTACTGGTCAAGCATCTGCGCATAAGCAGCACACCCATTTTGCACCTGCGCATAAGTAGCACGCACAAATTACAACCACGCATCGAATAAGCAACATGCACAATTTACAACTGTGCATAAACAGTGCGCACAATTTACAACCATGCATAAGCAGTGTGCATAATTTACAACTGCACATAAGCAGTGCACACAATTTACAAGCGTGCCTATTAAGCAGTGTGCAACATATTTACAACCATGCATAAGTAGCATGCACAATTTACAAACGCGCACTGGCAACGAGCACAATTTACAACTGCATATAAGCCACACGCACAATTTACAACTGTGCATTAGCAATGAGCACAATTTACAGCCATGCATAAGCAGTGGCACAATTTACAGCTGAAGAGGGCAGCAATCCCATTGCCCCCTTGACCAAGCCACAAATGTAACACATGTACTTTTATGCCTGTATAATAGCACATCACCAGGGCAGCACTGAGGGGAGTATGAGCATCGGTGGCTCAGCCACATGGTTAAACCACAGCAACAGCCACCAGCCACATTACATGCGAGTGCTTCACTGGTACCATATGTCAACACCTTCATTGTGATACATTGTTCATTGCAGACTCAGCTCATTAATTCCACTGTGTCTTGCTGCTGATCTTTAAGATTTAACAGCTACTATAACGACGGCAAGGAGCGGGTGGGCATGGTCTCCCTGCTGTGAAAAGTGTGCACTTATACATAGTCTTGAGGTGAAGTTTGGGCATTTGGGAGACAGTTGGTGTGACCAGGAAAACCTAACTTTGTTTCTAGGCATGGGGCACACAACCCAACAACCCTCCCTTTGCTGTGTGTGCTCAGCTGCCTATGGCAAGGAACCCCCATGGACCGTTGCCCCTTGTGTGTGCTGCTGCCTTACTGGGGCAGGTAAAGCTGCTTAGCCTGCTGACCTAGGCTAGTTCCCCATGGGGTCCCCTGCGAAGCCTCTGGCTGGGGTTGGTAGTGCTCCCCTAGTCAGAGCCTCTGTCCCTAAGCTACATCCTGGTCATGCTCACAGATTGTCTGCCCCAAGACCACCAAAGGCGTGTAAACTGAAGTTAAATGGTCTTTTGAAAAAGCTGTTGATGTTAGATGAAGGCCATACACCAGTACACTGGCTGTTTCCCTTATTGCATGCTTTGTTGATCTGGTTGATCAGTAGACAGGTAGCTATTTATGGTGTAATTTGTTACAGATGCCTTGCTTTAATCCATGGGTACTTGGTTTGATTCCAGTCACAGGCTATTGCTCATAAGTTTTTTGTGAAAAATAAAATGCTTCTAGAGCTTGCTATAAACTTCTAAGGCCAAATAGTGTCCCTCTTGGAAAACAGAAAAAAAGGAGAATGGGATATCAATGAAGGCCCTGGGGCTCAATGTCATACTATGGAAGCCCCTCTGTCTTGATAAAATCTTGAAACAGGTGCAGTGTATAAGAGCTTACTAGTAGTTCTGTACTATTTTCAGTACATAAGCCTTGCTGAAGAATTCTCTCCCACTTTTAGTATGTATGTATACAAGGATGACAGTGATCAACTGATCATGTGGGTCAACCTGCTAATGGTATACCCTTTCGTGCTTTGCTTTTCGCTTAGTGAGAAGTACTGCAAACTGCTTCCCAAGTTCCCCCTAGCTGATCAGTGGTGCACAGTGCATCCAATACTAGCAATAGTTCACATTGCATTGCACTACCTGACTTGTTACAAGTGTGCTGGCTACTCTTGTTGTTGAATCATGACTTAACTGCTTGTCACCTCTGTCTAGAGTTTTGTCACTCATCTCACGTATCAGCTTCATTGCATCCTTTGTGTTCGTGGCGTACTTGCTGTTGTGAACACAAGTCTCTATTGACACTTAAGGAAGTGGTGTTAAGGATGTGAAACAGATCTCACATAAATCCTTCTTGGCAACCACTGAAAGCTAATTTAACTCACTTTGACAGTATCGTTTCAGACCAACACCACCTCTGTCAACCAATGACTTGCTTTGCTTTCGATGGCCCAAACGAAGCCTACCGTTCTCATCCCAAAGTACATTCTTCCAGTCACGTCGCACCTATGAAAACAGGACAATACTTAGTTATGTATTATTTCATGGGAAACACAAACAGTTCTCCCTGCTTCGCTCCATTCCTCAACATAGGTAGTATGTGAACTCTCCAAAGGTTATGACAGTTCTTCTAAACAAGGTGTAATTACTGTAGTATTTCCTACACTTTCGAAGTGTTTCTGTACCTGTCTTGGCAGAGTATGTGGTCTGCTTGACAGAATGCACAGATTTTATCTGTCAGGTTTCAGAATTATTTTGTACGTGCTTCACAGTGGGTCCCTGCTGCAGCCATGAATGCATTTCAGTATCCATGCCTGTTACAACACATGAATCAGGGATACTAGTTCAGTACACGTCAATGCTAAAGTACACTCCTCACATGACCATTGAAGCCAAGCAGTATGTTAGAACTGCAACTTCTTGTAGCCATCTTTACTTCCCAGTGATTTGGCCTCCGGGAGTGCTATAAGCAATTAGCATAGCAGTCTCTGCCAGTGTGTTTGTCTCCTATCAGAATTTCTGGCAACATTTGCTGAGGGGCTGAATAAATTGAAGAAACTTGAACAAACTATGCCCACGAATGAGACTGATTGAAAATCCACTGTAATAATCTTAGATCAGATAAACTGATAAATATACATGTATTTCGACTCTTTAACAATCATGATCAGTCTGATAATTATTATCAGCGATACTAGTAGTGGCAGAGCAGTCTTACAAGTAGTAAGTGGTAGTCCTTCCCTGCTGCAAGAGAAGCCACAAATTCCGCTGTCATAGAGCAAATTTTCTCCACTACTTTCTCCGGCTCCCATTTCAACGCATCCACAAATAGCTCTTCTTCGTGGCACATTAAGTTTTCTCCATCGTCAACAGATCCATGTTTTCGCTTACCATGCATATCACTGGATTTTAGCAAACACGTTTCTTACCAGCCTAGAGAAGCCAGTAAAGATGCCTACAAAACGGTGGACCGAGAAGCACGTGAATCTGCATGGCTTTAAGTTGCAAGAAGAAAGATGACAGCAGGAGGTCGGCTTGCGCAGACCCAGAGGGTCAGCTTCGCATATATATCTAACTGCAACAAAGTGCAGCTGTATCCTTTCCACGTTGTACAATGTTGCACTCCGTTGCACTTGTAACGCCAGCAGCAGATCACCCTCAGTAGCCCTAAATATAGTATTTCCTTGTTGCACTACAAGCTGTTGCAAAATACACCTTGCAAGTTTGCAGTGCATGGACGGAAGAAGGCTTAGAGGAGCTCAGAGCTCAGTTATCAGAGCACGGCCCAAGGCACTGTCAGTGGAACAAGAATCCCTCGGGTTTATCTGGGAGCCTTCCTGAGCCTGCCGTCGTTATGGCCATAAACCAGATCTGTCTTGCTAGCCATGTAGACAGGCCAGGATAGCGAAAATATGTTTCACAAAAAGGTCTAGCGTGGGTCGAGCATGCTGCAACAAGAAGTAACTAACGAAGGCGACGTCCGAGCTTTGCAGCTTACGTCCATGGCTGATGTAATAAGCATCCCAAGGTAAATGTAGCCTACCTAGCCAGATCATGAGAAAAGTCAGATCTGACTATAATTATTATAAAATTAGTTCTACTAATATAATATTAGTTATGTAAATAAATCTACATACTGTGCCGGTCGCTCCACGTGCACCGCTCCGGCGAATCACGTGAATGACCGATTACATAGTCTAAAAATGACGTATTCTTGGCGTCAGCATTATTACAGTAGTATGCTATCATGGATGGTGTTACTAGCGGTGCAGCGCCGCCGGCCGCAGCTGTCACGTCAAACGGAGCCGGATCTTGCGCAAGCGGATGCATGCACGCACGCGTGCGTGCTTGTACCAGTTGTAGTTACTGATTTACATAGTTTACTTTGTGCTCTGGTGCGTATTATCACATGAGCTTAGCCTCACATGAGCGTTACAAGGCTGACGTCCTGAAATCGGTCTACCGAGCTGAAATCTCACTTGAAATTTACTAGCATGACCCACCGACTTGTTGCCTGTGCGCTCTACTGCCCTGTCCTTATGTATCGAAGTAGTGCCTTAAGTTTCCCGTAGTACATTTGCCAGTCAACCAGTTTATCTGCTCGCTTGTTTCGTGTCCCACTAGCCAGACGTTTTCTTTTTTTGTTCCTTTAGAACTTAGTAGTAGAGAACCTGACTGCAGAATTGATATTGTAATTTATGTGGCCGCCTCAGCGCCACAAGCCTTTGGTACATGTTGGGTGATATCCCGAGAACCTGGCCGGTTAAACCTTCAGTCTTCTCAAGGGGTGCATTTCCTGTAGCAGAATGGCTGCAACGATAAGCTGCCGTCGGGCCTATTCGCTATGCTCGCGGCTGTTCTACTCTCGTCTTAGGCAATTTCACTCTCCTGCGAGGAGCTTTGGTCAGCAGTCAGGTCTGGAAGAAATTGTGGCTCGGTACGAGTACGAGCGTGAGATGTCAGGTGGGTTGAGTTGCTCACAGTGAAATAGAACACACATCTAATTTCTTAAATATGGTGTCCTCTCGGTATACTGCCACTCAACCAAATTGTCCCTCTGTTTGACATTGGATTTTAGTATTTGGTCGGTGAGCCGTTTAAACGTAGTGATCAGCAGTGTTATGCCTGCACGTGTCAAATATAATCCCCATGCATTATCGGTGGTTTGTGTTCATTGTAAACCAGCTCACTTGGCTGGAAAAGGAACATGGAGTCTTGTTGCCTGCGCTATAAATTCTGTCTTGGAAAACACGGGCCGAGAATGAAAGAGAAGAAACGTAGGTACATGTACAGGGTACTTGACAAAGGACGTAAGTCTGCCATCGTGATATTAGGCGTTATCATGCACGTAGATATCCAGAATAGTGATAAAACAAGTGATAGTGCCCGTCGCAAAGTGATTGGTGCTGAACCGGGAAAAGCGCAGGGGGAGGGGGCGGGCAGCTAGAAAATATTGATGCCACCTGAGTTGGGGTCTGTTAATCATTATGATCTGGATTATATTAACGCTGCAAGGGTACACATGTTAGTGTAATGGAGGTGTATGTGTAAGACTGTCGCAACAACCCACTCGTGCAATACCATTCGTGCGGGTTTTCCTGCATGCCAAATTGTATTGTGTTTTCCTGCCAAATTGTGCACTCTATAAGTGGCTGTGCAATACCTCCATTCATACATATTCTGGCAGGCAAGAGAAAACATAAATCTATGCGACTGTGTGTACATACAGTCATGCAGGACAGTACTGCATGTGCTAGTGCCTACGCAGCTGCACGTACAGGCATGCATATGGAGCCTGCCACGTCACCATGGTTATGATGGACCAATCAAAACAATGAATGGCATGCAGACCAGGCACTAAGAATTTATATAGTAGTAATGATTTTCTTAGTATTAGATACCAGTATGCAGTGCTGTGGCGAAGTATAAGACATTTTAAGGGCGTGGGGAGCAGGTGAGTGTTTGCAGAAGGCGCAGCTAAGGGCAAACACGACAGCGTTTCCCACGCCCTTGTAAAAGTTCACCACAGCATTGTATGTCTGACTTGTACCACCAAATGAACTGTGACCTGAGAACCTAATAAGCTGTTGCATAACTAGTAAACTGTGTGGTATAAGTAGTTTGAACTGGGGTAAAACCATGACCCGTCAGGACCCGTGAAATGGTCTGGTCTCGGGTCCAAAATCTGGGTTCAAGGACCGGAGGTGAGATTCACAGCTCACAGTCATACCTCCATGTGTTGGCCAGTGTGTAGATCCAATTAGGGGTATGGGTGGCCGGCGGGTGCACTGGCCCACAGCACTATCGCAACTTGTAAGGAAGTTGCAGAGCTCCTAAACTTTGGCTGAAGCATATTGCAGAAATGAGTCATCAGACTAAATGTATTTGCTACATGTAGACTTTTAGTCACCTACTATAAAACTACCGCCACATACATTTTGGCCTGTGCTGGTCTGTGAAAGCTCCTCTGTGAATTCTAGATATGAGTGTGGTACATGTTGCTATGCTGAATCATTTTCATTGTTTGCTGTGCCCTTTCTGTGCGATTTACTTGCTAACATGAAATTCAGTTGTGATTGAGACCAAGAAAATCCTGACATTGCCGCTGCAGCTTTTTTGCTGGCGGTGCATTTTTCTTTGTACAGCTGCAGAGTATTGCTGTTGATCTGGTGATGAGATTTGACAGGAGAGAATGGTTGTTGATTGTGTAACACCTGGACCTGAGGGTACACGTGGAACTGAGACCTGAGACAGGAAAAAAATTTGGACCGAACTCATCACTAGTTTGGAGCATTGGGAGAGTGTGTAGAAAAAAAGGGTATATACTGTAAATCTACAAATTTTTGGCCCCATAAAATTTTGACCTTGTGCCACCGACCTTTTGTCCTTGATTTATTTTCGGCCTTATAGCACCCAACGTGCGCAATCACTATAGCATGGATCTACTAGTAGTATACTGTATGCACAATCACTAAAGCATAGATCTACTAGTATACTGTACTACAGTAATACATGTAGTAGTAATAAGTACAGCTCTAATTGTAGACTAGTGCAGTATCACTACTAGTGACCAGTAGGATTATTATTATGTGCTGTATTAACTATCAACTTTGCAATCATTGGCTTCTTCAACCATCACTTTAGAAGCTCAAAGCAGCAGTTGGATTTCTGCGGTTTGGAGTTAAGGACATTGCTTTAATCCAAGCACTCTAGTTGATGTTCTAATCTGTGGCTTAAAATGTATTCCATTGGCGTGACTATTGTTGTACTTTATGGTATTATAGACAATATTGTAGACAATGGTCTGTATACTAGTATCCATCATTTGTCCTTCCCACTTTGCACCTATGATGCTGTATGTAGAAATAATGCTGTAACATGTGAATGTGACAAATTTTCAGTCTCAATTAATTTTGGGCCTTTAGGCGTGAGGCCAAAAATTAAATGAGGCTAAAAATTTGTAAATTTACAGGACACCCATGCAGTGGTACAAATTATTTCTACATGTATATTAACAAAAATCTACTTCAAAGAATTGAAAGATGTGCATAACTATAATTTATTAGCATCATATGTTGAGTGACAGCTGAATAATTTAGGCAGTCAATGTCTGGCTTGGGTGCATTATTTGTGAGGATCAAGTCTGGTGCTGTGGTCACAGATTTGCAATGATTCCCTGATCTGATTTACAGAACTGTCTGCAATTCAGGTGGAAAATAAAATCCAGTTCCACAGATTAGTGTGACAATGTCTGCTCCTTAAGAAAAGTACACCATTGCACTTTCTCCACTTGTAATGGTGCCTGGAATGTTTCTAACAGCAGGCTGATGTTGCCATATTCTATGGGTCTTGTCAGCTTTGTTGGATTTTCTGACATCTTCCTTCTCTTCTTTGGCAGCTGAGGGTCATTGTGAGCGCATCATGGAACACGAGGATGTGTTTGTGAACAATGAGCTTAGTCTAAGGGACATCAAAATTTATGGCTTTGACTACGACTATACACTGGTGTGCTACAAACGAACTGTCCAGGAGTTCTTCTACGATTTTTGCCTCAACCACCTAATTCGCATAAAGAAGGTCAGTGCCTGCCGTGGAACAATCAGTTGTGTTTAAGAGAATGATGTTTAGAGAGCATTTTGTATTCAGTGTTTGAGGCATGCTTTTGTTTCCATTGAAGGTATTTTATCAGTGACTGTAATGGAGCTCTATTTTATGATGTGCACTGAAGATTATAACTGGTCATTTGGTGATTTGGAAGACCCTGTGAGGATGCTGAGGAAGTAATATCCCCTTGTTCCTTGAACCCATGGCACAGGTCCACATGTTGGTTGTCCTTTCGTGTTCTTTGCTTCTGTATACCATATTGGACTGAATAGACACCCATGCTGAAGTAAACACTCCTCCAAATAAGTGCACATCAAAACTGTGCCCTGAACAAAATAAGCGCCCATGCCCAAACAAGCACCCAGGGCAGTAAATTTAAGTCCACCCAGAAATGCATATCAATGCTTTTCCATTGATTGGCGTGCATTCTGAAAGGTCCGAATGCTTATGTAAGACAAACGCCAATAAAATGAACCATCAAATTAGAGTTTGCCATTGCCAGTGTTTCCCAGTACTCATAGTCTGCAAGCACAGATAAAACAAACGCACAAGCCTCACTCTGATATCCTGCCTGCGGAAAATGAACTTGAAGAGCGTGTGCTATCATTCTTTTCACACACCATAAAAGCATTAGGAATCCCATGGCTGGTAGGCAATTGCGGTTGATCTTGGCTCAGTCTCTCTAATAAATTAAGT
Organism: Nicola tetela; assembly: GCA_028565695.1. Taxonomy (NCBI): domain Eukaryota; kingdom Metazoa; phylum Porifera; class Calcarea; order Clathrinida; family Clathrinidae; genus Nicola; species Nicola tetela. The sequence continues at coordinate 39,073 of JAOWAW010111646.1, forward strand.
GCCCATGCTCAAATAAGCACCCATTAAAAAAGGGCATTGAAAAAATAAGACACTGGTGTCTATTCAGTCAAATGTGGTACCTGCTGTGTATAGTTGAACTTTTTGTGTAGCTTAATGCACACAGAGCAGAGGCATGCTCTCTCTCTCTCTCTCTCTCTCTCTCTCTCCCTCTCTCTCTCTCTCTCTCTCTCT
>JAOWAW010111647.1:5213-17972 GCA_028565695.1 Nicola tetela
GAGAGAGAGAGAGAGAGAGAGAGAGAGAGAGAGAGAGAGAGAGGAGAACAAACAGAATCTCACAACTCCTCACAAAAACCTCTCGCAAACTCTAATTTTCAGGGGTCATTGGAAAAGTTCACAAAAGCCTGGCTATGAGGAACGGGTGCACAATGGAATTGTGGTTCAGCCCTCAATGTGCACAAAAGGCCAGCTGACAAGGGAGGGATTTCAAGCAAATGGACATTGTCTGCTTCACTGGGCTTTTGTAATCGTTTCAAGGGCACCTTGAGGTCACTAACTGTCCTGAACAGAACGAAACAGAAGTCCATTTAACCTCATTATCTGACTGCATCATAAGATAAACTAAGTGCAGCACAACATTCCGAAAATAATCTCATCTAGTCAGACTGCTTACAGGAACTTTGGGTGGGACTCCTGGATGTAGTCATTCAGTGGCACCAGTGCAGCATTCTCTGCAGTAAACTGTCAAAAAGGATTTCACACAAATGTGATGAGAACACCAAAAAATATTACAGAATTACACTAGGACAGATTTGAAACACCAATGACATCTTTTATGTAGATTTACAACCACAAAGCAAAGAATAAATGGTTTCTTCTAAAGCAGTATGCAAGCTGGTTGTTTGCCATTGCTCAGCCAAATATCCGAGGTTGCAAGGCCACGCTGAAGAAGAAAGCCACAACCACATAGCTCACTGCACATAAAAGCTAATCCCTTATGAAATGACTGAGAAGGAAAAACGGAAATTTAAACAAATTTCAACTTTCTATCAAGCACTTGCAATTAGGAACTGCATCACCTACCTCTTTGTTGGCTGCAGCATGCTGAAGCACCTTGGCTAACGAACCAAGATTTCTTCGTTGCTCCTGTGTGAGGCCTTTGTCAACGGACAAGTCAACAATATCAAATGCGTCAGGCGCCACAAGCGCTGGATTCATGAAACGGTAATAGATAAGGTTACCGACCGCCTGCCAAGGAAAGAATTCACTGCATTACATTGGAGGCAAAAATTTCACGACATATGCGTATATAAACAGAATTGAACACAATGGACTCTGTCAGCAGCAGCAGGAAGTACCTAAGGTGGTCCTCAATGGTCTGTCAGTGAAAAACGGATTTTGCCTTTCTCTAATGAATTTCACAATGAAGATATCAAGTTAACTCCTACAATGGATATATTTCCTGAGAGCTTGATTATAAATGAATCCAGTAAGCACTTTTTGAACGGGGAATTGAGTCACGTGATTGATGTTATGACTTCATCAACACAAAATGGTGCGAGTTTATGATTTTTCGAAGCGAGCGCTGAATTTCTAGCATCTGTTGAGCTATCTGCCCCCAAATTTTTGGGGATGTTGCTGGCATGAAGCAACCAAAGCCTGTCTCAGATGTTTGAAATAACCCTCCAAAGTAAACTTAGAATGATCCAAAGTTTAAATTTTCAAGTGAAAGTTTGAGAGACTATTAACAGAGAATGGAAAGGAATTTGAAAATCTGAGAAACCATATTTGTCGCTTTGTGCCAGCAACAGACCCAGAAAATTCCAGGTGTATAGCTCAACAGATACTAGAGATACACTGCTCACTTAGAAAAATTGTAGACAAGTGCCATGTTAGTGTTGATAATGTCCAATCGTGATCACGTGACTCAATAAACTTCCCACCAAAAATTCCTTTTTTAATCATTTTTCAGGAAATGTATACATTGTAGGGGTTACCTTGCCATCTTCATTGTGAAATCCATAAAAGGGCAAAATACATTTTTCATTAACAGACCATCCAGGACCACCTTAGTCAATGCCCTGAATACAGACACCTCTCATATAACCACAACACACAGAATAACTGTTCATTGTGGGAAAACTATAAACAATATACAATGAAGGGCAACTACATGTCTGTACTAATCCTAAAAAAAAGAACGATATATCATGTGCAAAAACTAACAATGACACCTGCTATCAGGTGAGAACAACTGCTATGGATTTCAAAAGAAACTGCCCAAACTGTTCAAACGTGTGGTCATCTTCTCACCTTCAGAATGTCCTCTCGTGTTGCGTCCGGGAACTTCGCCTGCAAGGCTTGACGTAGCTTCATCGCCACGAAACGTATACCATATCTGCAACACACGAAGGATGGGTCATGTTTGTATTTATTGCACATCAATGGGTCATGTAGTTTACTCTACTCAACCTCAATTCCCCCATTACCCTTTGACCGACCTCCAATCAAACTGATACCTCCAATAAAGACACTCAAAGCCAGATTTCCATTAGTGCTCTGTGCACCTTAACAAACATGTCCCATTCTGGGCTCATCTTTGGTAGCTCTGATAAGCAGTGATCTGCAAAGCGAATGGTTCTACTTTCTAGACATCAGTGTCCATGCTAGGCACACATGAAAATGTTCAGTGACACCTGCCTTCCATGCCTTTCTTGCAATGATTCATACAGGTGAATTCAAAAATCACACACCACAATGTCTACAGACAGAATATTATTGAGGAGATATTTAACCATCCCTGCCATAACCTGGAATTGAATAGAACTGAAAAGTTGATGTTCAGTTAATGCTGAGAATGAGAAAGTTTGAGGCAGTGGGACTTGCTACATTCTGATGTGCACTTACGGAAGTTTGTTCACGCTAGCTGTGATGGATGTTACGAAGCTCTCGAGAGTCTCGCGAAGGATCCTGATTGACGCTGTGATTCGCTGTTGTACCTCTGGGTGATCGAGTGCCTGGTCATTTGATACTTCGTACGGTAAATTGCTGATGGTGCAAAGAGAAGAAGACAAAATGCAGAAGAAATAGTCATGGCTTAGAAAGCATGCACCCTGCAAGAAATAAAACAGCAAAAAATTCTCCAAACCACACATTGTTTAGCAGACAAATGCAAAAGTTCTGTCACATCCACACCACCCAAACAGATCTTCTCCAGTGTTCCTGCTAAATTATGTACATTTTACAGCAATCACACCACAGGCAGTGTTGAAGTTGAATGCATGGCAAAACTTGACATAATTTTTTCTGACATACCAAGACTGGCCCGTTTCGCTTTCCCTCTGTTGAATCCATAACTTGTAGACGTCAACTGGGTTTGTGTTGATCTGGAGGCTGCGATTGTCGATGACCTGCTTCACCAGAGGCTGCAGGAGATCCCTCAAGCTGCTCTGACCACGGGCACCTCGATTGAAATGCACCACCATCTTAACAACAGTCGGGTTGCCCGTGATGACATCAACCAGCCTGTCAACTTTGAGCCTAAGAAATAAAAACGTAAAGAGGCGTAGCAAGATCATGGTCAAAACCAGCCAATGTTGGCATATGAGCATTTAAACCGACCTAGAAAAAGTATCGTTATGGAAAACTAGAATTTGAGACAGCCACAATACCTCACAAGTTATGCCATCAACTTCCCTTGAAATTCTGCAACACCATGCAAACTGTTTGCTACATCACCAATATCTCAAGAAGACCCAACACAAACTAGCCACTCAACTGTTTCTGTATGCTCATCTCCCCAACATCTTCCTTCTCCTATGCATCCCTTAGGTGTTTCCTCCCCAAATTACTCACTTACTATTTGTCTGACTCTTTTCATCCCATTCACCCACCTGAACATTCCCCCCCTCTCTCTGTCTCTCCCTCTCTCTTCTCTGCCTCACACATCCTGCTTCTGACTCACTTCATTTCAAAGTTCAGCGCAACCTCAAAGAGCTTCATCAAAAGGAACTCCTCGCGTTGGTTGCTGGCGAAGTTGAAGATTGTCAGAATAACGTTTTCCATAAACTTTGTTGTCTTTGTTTGCGGCATTTCGAAGATGAGTCGGGCTAGGTACGTTGGGCTAGTTTGCAGCAAGTAGAATAGATGCTGGTATGCCTGCAAGAAGAAGGGCAAGAAGTCCAATAGGAAGACGTTTGACAGCAGAAAAAGAATACACAAAACAAGAAATAAAAACGCAAAAAAATATGATCACTTTTTCATTTCAGCACCAACACCCAGGCCATCAGATGTTCTGACAAACAAAAACAACTGCCTGTTAATAGCAAGAAGCTGATCTGTCTCACACAGACACACACCTCCAGTCGTGCTCGATTCTCCTTGCTCAACGATTTCAGTCCATGGCCGGTCTGCTGCGAGGAGGCAAGCTTCAAGGCAGCCCCTTTCTTCCTCAACTTTCTCGACTGTGACACCACATCCTAGAGAGAAGAGATCAAACAAGCCACCTATCTGTCAACAATCTCTATTTCAACTTCAGGCATCTGTTATGATCTACTCCTACCTCACAGATTCGTAATTTTAGTAATTTTTTTTTACTTCAATTCATTCAAACTCTATCTCAGCAAGAAGCATGCTATTCCACAGCCATTCATAATGTGAAAACCAGGGTTCGCTACAACAAAGACTGGTTATTCAAACATTCAGCAATCAAGTAATTCTAACTGATAATTTTTTTAAGGATGGCTCTGTAGTTTGATGTGAAAAGCAGCACCAGAGCCCTGAAATAATAATTACAGTGTCTGTCTTGACAGTCTTCTGTCAGTACACACAGAGTGTTCAGAGGCACAACTTACATCGAGAGTAAGACGGTTCTTCACCAACAGACCAATCTTGATATCCATCACGTTGAGATCCTCTTCGAGCTCCTTATTTGCACGAATCTCCGTGACAACTTTCGCCTTCAACCGTTGCACCTCTGAAAGAGCAAACAGGACAATATTGCCTTAAATTTTCTCCAAAAATCTTGCATACCAGAGTGCAGCAGACAATCCAGTCATGAGGTCTACTTCAGCAACCAAAACGGTTGGCAGTGAAGTCTAGAACATTAACACTGTGCAAATTATTTTACCCATTTCTTCATTGAAATCCTGATCACTGTGCTCCAGGAGATGGAGGAACTTCCGCAGAGTATTCACTGGCGGCTTCTTTGCTTGAACTACACACAAAGAAGGAAAACAATAATAAGAATAAAAATGTTAACAAGATGGTTCGAGCGATAAGCAATGTTGGTGTACAGTCTTGCTTGTAAAATAAAAGATGGTGACGTAAATAGGGAAAAACAAGGAGTGAGAGCAGGGGAAAAGGGGAAACAATGAAAACAAAGGAATATCTAGAGAGAAAGAAGAGAGTGGAGGTGAGATAAAAATTGAGAGAAAATAGAGGTTGCGTACAAAAGAACGACAAATCATTCTCCAGTATTGCTAAACAAAGCCTGGTAAGATATCTTATTGCACTGACAAGAACAAGACCACCAAATTCTTTTCATGAACTTACTGAGTTTGCGGTAATCGCGCATCGCCAGCCAGCGGCGTACATGAGATTGGAGCTTAACCACAGCAGCCACCTTAAGTAAAGGCAAACCATGTTCCAACAGATTAAGAAAAGGTAAATTATAGCCAGCACCCACAGCCCAAGACACAATGAAGGACAGACAAGTCAGGAGGAGTGTAATTCAACATCATTCCACATGCGCACATACGTGGTCATTGAAGAACTGTTTTCTAATGTTCATGATTTTTCGTGCCTTCCAACCACGCGTGTAAGCTTGAATCTGTTGAAACAATATTCAAGGAAAACCAACAAGACAGAGCGCACTCAATGGATACAACAAAGATCTCTCAAAGCCAGGCTGAGTAGACACCATTGAAGGAATGAAAAAATGCTCTTCAAATAAAGGAATAATTAACTGGAGGATTACAAGGAAAAGACGGATTTCATGTCCACAATACCAAACATGAGAACAACAGAATTAATTTCAGCACAAACGCCAAAATACTTTCTATCAAAACACCTGTAGAGGAACTCACTTTCTCTTACATAAAATCTAATACACAATGTTTGACAACTTTGATAAACAGCCGAACAAAAAACTGGTGATTTCATTTTAAGATGGTAACATGTGGCAGAGAAGCGTCTACCTTGATGACTGCTGCCTCATTGGCCTTTAGGTAGTTGACACGATCGGTATAGCGCTTGCGCTGTTGCTGCCGCTTGACGTTAGCCTACACAATTCCAACAAACAGAGGCTCACTAAAAGCAATAATGAAAAGGACACCTTCACAGCAACAAACAGCTATCAATACAATGAAAGATATTCATTGTGACTTAGACAACCTCTGGATAGAGCACCATGGTAAAACTACAGCCATACACACACAGTTCTTAGATGAAGAACCATGGTTCAAAAACCACTATTCAATTGAATACACCAACCTCATACCCAGGCTTTCAGATCACGGTCATGTTCAACTCACCTACCATCAGTTCTTCTTACTGCCTCCCCCAAGCAGACAATGTTTTGATTCCCAAATCAAAGCTATCTCTTCACTTTCTCACTGAAAGATGCCAGATCAGTTGACTATCCATCGAAACAGTAAGAATGACCTTTGTGTTAGCACACTGTCACCCACCTGAAGTTTGATAATGTGTGGTTTCTGCTCACGAAGGTAGGACAGACGATGGTTGAACTCGCGCCGGAAGAGAATGCCGCGCCACCGAGCTTGCAGCTGGATGATAACGTGCTCATTGGCTTCGAGCAGCTTCTGGCGATTGTACTCACCAGTCACACGTGTGAGAATACGCTGCAAGCCAATACACAAACAACTTGCTCAATAACTACAGTCCTGATCAACATACACAAATTCACACAAAGCACTGAAGCCAACATCTTGAAGAACAGAACTGAAACCTTCAAATAAACCACCTCGGTTGGAGAAATCATTCTAAATTCTTTTTTTATGTCACGGAGCAAACACATAAAATGTCCTCTGTTTACCTGGATCTCTGTTCGAGTTAGATCGGCCGAATTTCCTGAGAAGTCTGCTGGTCTTTCCCACTGTCTGGCCCCTGTCTGCCGATTGTGATAGTAATTGTGGCCTTGAAGGGTTGGCTCTTGTGTCCATCCAGCTGGATCACCCTCTTTTAACAACAAAAAAACCCGAGGTAAAGAAAATCAAGATCATCCTTGTACAGATGATGAAAGGATTTTACAGATTTAGAAGAAGATTTTACAGATTTATGAGAGTTAACATATTTATGAGAAGAATTTACAGTTTTACAAGATTTTACAAATTTACAAGAAAGTTTACAGATTTACCAGAATTTACTCTCATATGCTGCAAACTAACCTGCCATCTTTTCATCAAGCGCTACTTTCAGTCTCTCCTGGTATGTCTCAGCGCACTCTGGAACAACTGACCGCAGGCTGACGGCTTCTGCTTGCAGTGCCTCTAGAAGAGCTTGAGGGTCTTCTGAGGCAGTAACAGCAGTGTTTATTCTCTCCAGTCCTTCAACCACTACAGAACAAACAAAGAAGAGATACAGAACATTTGTTCAGTGGGCAAATAATTTCAGATTCTTTAGATTTTCCATGCTGCTGCATAGCCAATATCACAAGCAAAACACACACACACATATATTTGATTCATTTCCTTCGCCTTAAATTTTCTCCAAATGTTAAGCGCAAATTAGCTATTATGGCTACTTTGGACACCAACAGACAGATTTTTTCTCTCTTACTCTCACACCAAAACTCTATCAACTTACAAGCCACAGTCTGATCAGCATAGTCATTGGCATTGTCAATAACTGCCTGCAGCTCATCCCGTTGTAAATCCTAAGCAAAGAAGAAACAACACTGAATCACAACATGAAGTAAAAGAACTGCAGACAAACACGAATACAATGAAGTCCTCTCGGTGAAATGCTCTGGTGGACGTACCGTGCCCTTTGCATCCTGCACCTGCTGAAGAAGGACCTGGTAGATAAGCGCATTTTCTGGACGAACGTTGTGTAGCTGAAGCATGGGGTCTTGCAGCAAGCGAAGCATTGCTTCGACATCGCCGTCAGAAATGGCTTGGTTCAGGTCAGCTACCAGTGCATTCACTACAGCAAGACAAAACAATCATTTCAATAAAAAATGGGGAGGAGGAAGTTAAGATTACTATACAGGTAAGCCATTATTGTAATAGGAGGCTAACAAGTGGCATGCGCATGGGGCCATTGCTGGCCATATGGTTTACGTATAGCGGGTGCCAAATGCCATGCAAAGTCTACCTTGAAGCACTCATTGAAGCTCTACATTGCATACAGGACTAGGACCGGGTTCCTACAAGTTGCAACAAAGCTAAGCTACTTTGGTTGGGGACAAACAAGGTTGTAATTGTGTTTACAGCGACAGAGTTCCTTGAGCTCGCGCTCATCATGCAATCTACCATGTAGATCTTGAAGATGTGACTAAAACAAACCTACGTGCACGAAGCGCAGTGTCAGCATGCTGGAAATGTTGCAGCTTGGCGGAGCTAAATCCACCTGCATGCATTCAACTGCATGAGTCACGTGGCCCTTACCGTCAAAAGTTTAGAGCTCACAGCAACAGCTGCTATTGAATCAGTGGTGGGCCTGGGACTCCCTATCGCTATTGATATCAGGGAAAACACTTTCAAAAGTTCAGCACTCCGATCAATAGGCAAATGACTCAGGGAGAGTCGGCCCAGGCAGAGGTTAGGCTTATTTTGATTTTGCTACGGCATCTGGTTATCTGGTTAGGCAAAGGAGCAAGCTTGACTAGGGCCTATGGCAGTACACAACGAATCAGGGAGAGTCGACCACTGAGAGGCTCAGCTGGAGTCTAGAATTTGTTCCTCTTCCCTTTTTTTCACACGGCTTCAGAAAGGTTTTTCTCTGGCGATGTATTTAGAAAGGTAGACCTTGGCTCATGGCATACATTACAAGCAGCTGCAGCTGCGCTGCAAGGCTTGGTTGAAGTATGTACGCCTTCCCACCATACATTTTGATCGGGAAAAAAAGACCTGGCTAGTAACGGTTGCAGTGTGACAGACAAACAGACACACCGACACACGCACACAAATTAATCGTCTGTGGAGCCCTCCTCAGCCCCTATGGGCCTGACGATGGCAATAAATTTTGCATGTATTATTAGGAAGGGGGTGATTTGCACCTACTAAAGGAGTAAAAACAATGATTAGATAGATGATTTTGTTAACGAGGTTACACTCCGTATTGGATCACAGAACCAAAACATTGTTACAGTAACCACCTTGAAATTCCTCTAATCTGGACAAAGCCCTGTCATTCTTTGTTCATACAAAGTGATTTAGAATCCATCTACCCAGGTACCTTTTCTGTCATGCTCCGCTTGTGCATTGGCGTCACGGATTGCCTGCTGAATCTCTGCAAATGTCAATGGCTAGAAACAGCCAATAGAGATAAAAAAAAATTAATGCTTGGTGTTCAAAGATTGTTACAGGATGAATCTACACAACAAAGAAAAAAGCATACTTTTCACGTCAACTTTCTGGCATGCACATCGGACCCCAAATCTCATCGGCCAGGGCAATATCATGCTATTATGTAAACCACATCCACACACACCAGCCAACACCATCAACATTATGCTGTGGGTTGGCCAGCCCTTACAATAAGACATTACACTGCAGTTTAATTTGTCGCACAAGAGTTGCTTCTGATTTCCACAAACACTACCCAGTCATGACAAGAAAGACCTTCTCAGATAACATACCTGGTTCTTGTGTAAGACTTAGATTTACTTTTCTTTACAGAGAAAGCAAAGAAAGAAATTCATTTAGTGCTTCTACTGTCTCTTTCCCACCTCATCCCCTTTGGCCTCCTTCAGCTTCTCAAGGAAGTGCAAGTAGTACGACATGTTCTCAGGCTTCACATCCACCAGCTGACTGTCTGGATGTTTGAGGATTTTTGCAAGCTCTTCTGCTGTCGTGCCTGCCGCTAGCAACTCATTGACACGGTCAGACGTGGCCTTCCCTGTAGCAAAGGAACAGTCGCACATTCAAGGAAAATTTAATTTGATAGGCACAGAGAAATATGGTCGCTGCTTCTACTACTGGGGAATTTTGCACACAACAAATGATACCTGTATGACTTACATATCAGACATGTCTCTAAGAGTTCTTCTTAAAGAGAGAGAGAGAGAGAGAGAGAGAGAGAGAGAGAGAGAGAGAGAGGAGGGAAAGCTTACTGTGTGCTTCACGTATCCGTTCCTGGACGATTGTGTTTGCGTCACCCACGCCTTTTTGGAGTTCTGACTGGGATAACAGTTTGTCATATGCATCAAGTTCTTCCTGAAAGTGGAAGGCAAATGAAGAACAAGTCAAAATGGCTGATTGAGCTGAAAGCTACTGTATCAGTTCTGGTTCTCAACATTTTCCTGCTGGTACAACATGAACATTCCTTTTTGCATAAAAGCACAGTGTTGTCTTATCAATTGTCTCACTGTTCTCCTGCTTTGCTCGCCAGCCAGAGATGGTATATGGGAAATCAACCAACAGAAAAATTATATTGAAGGAAAAGAAGAAGAAGAGTAAGTTGATGGACCACGAGGAAACACTGCATGTTCGGTCTTCACATGAAAACAAAATCACTGCTTACCTCTGGTCGGCCCTCGGTCAGTGCAATTTTTGCGGATTTTCTTTCTCTCAAAACAGCAAGATAGTCATCGGCATTGCTCTCAGAGATGTTCAGTAGTCCGGCTGCTGGAAGATGAAGCTTGCGCAACAGGTTCTCTGCAACACCCTCGTCAATGGCACCGTTTATTGCAAGGACGGCAGCATGAACAGCTGCCTCATCAACCGAGAGCTCACTTGCGAGAATTCCACCAATCTTGCCGAACGCCGGCATCTGGATGCCATACTTGTCAAGCTCTGCCTGCATCGCTGAGATTTCAGCCTCTGAAGTATGAAAGGAAACACAGATCAGATAACATGAACTGTTACCACATCACATCAGTAAGTACCGGTGAAAGCGGTTTGTTTCTCTGAACGGATCTTGTAGCAGTACCTGTACCAGTTCTACACAAAAGTATGTCAGAAGATGTACCATTCTGCACGGATCAGTTGTGATTCTTTCCAGCACTCATAGTCTCAATACAGTATCTGAACATGCAGGATGAGCCATTAAAGTTAATTTCTTCCTCTTTCCAGTTTGGGAGAGCGATAAAGGAATCAATCCACAAATGAGCAGGAAAGAGATTAAAGAACTGAACCATACTTGTAACAATCTGCAGAAGCACCAGACCTGAGTTACTTCTAGACACTGTTGTCTGGGATGTGTTTGCTCTTGCTGGCACACCTCCCTTTGGACTGACACCACACACACGCACGCACGCATACATGAAATGGGCATTCTCCTGTTGCTGCTTTAGCACTGCTTTGCCTCTTCATTCTCTTTCCATTAGGGGAGATTTCTGATGGTGACAGTGGACACACTTCTTTTCAGACAAACTTCCCTCACCTGTGAACTCAGCTTGCCCTACAAGGTCCTGCATTGGTGGAGCTTTTCCAAGTCGAAAGAGATACATACTCAAAGCATGAAGGCAGTAGATTGCTTTTGGCATGTTTTTTCGGTCGTAGATGTCAGTTGTCGTTGGGAAGAAGATTTGTGGGAGGCCAACACGTTTCATTGCATTCATCCAGAAGTTGATATTATCCGTGTGCCGAAAGTGAAGTCCTTTGGCCTGATGTGTGTGGACGAAAGAGACAGCCAGACACACAGAGATGTCTCAAACTCTCATTCAAGGAAAACTCTACTCACTCCAGCTCTTCAATGTAAAATATGCAAGTGACCAGCCGTTCTCGATTCCTAACAAACACATTAACACACACAAGCATCTACCTGAAAGTGGCTAAGGTCGGCATCATAGATCTTCTTCAAGCTGACAAGCTCAGGCTCAAAGAAGTGCCCCAACTTGGCGAGGAGAACACCATTCGTCAACGCCGGCTCCAGCTCAGTTGCACTAGGCAGTTCCTCTACTAAGCAGGCCTCAAGCCACCTTAAAAATGAAAAACAAAACAAAACAAAACAGTATTAATAAAAACAACCCTGGTAGATAGATTTGAAAGCTCAATCAAGGATCAATAGATCAAACAGTGTGATCACCCACAACGTACTGCAATTTCAGAGAATTCTGGATGGGCTTTTGATGGCTCTTTCTTTTCAATTGACTGTGCTACAGGCGCTCTACACACATGAATATTACTCATTTAAGTGTACAATTAATTTAGGTATTGGGGAGTTCTACTGAAATTACTGAAATTAAATGGACACCAAACTTTTCCTGAATTACAGTCAGTGAGAATGAAAACTTTGCAAATGTTATACTAGCATGAATGCACGGCATTGTTGGGCGAGCGAACATGCACCTTACTTAAACGGAGTTACGCATAATAAATCAACCTAATCCAACCAGTTGATAATTAGATACAGATGCTTTTACTTGATCACATCTACAAAGTTAAGGCATGCATGGCGGACCACGTAGACTAGCACGACCCACATCTAGGCCTACACATACATTTGGCCTTACTCAGCATGCTACATGCATGCTATGTACAATCGTTGCATTGGACATGGTAAGCAAGCAGTGTGCACTGTGGATATATGCCAGACACCTCACACCGTACAACAATTTGGCCGTAGAGTCCACCAGGTGGGGCTCGCCTCAACTAGTAAGAAAATAGTAAGAGAGACCCTTCCGTGATAAAGCTCATGATTCATGTACACTCAATTGTCTTTACAGTTCAAAGAACTACTCATCCTGTTGACCTTAAAATTGGGCACTTGCGAATAGCCTGTATTTCTGGCTGCCTAGTTGTAATACTTGTGGACAATCATAGCTGGTTGTCAGTCACACATATACTGTAATTACAGAAATTTCGGTCGGTAAAATTTTTGGTAACCTCAGCCCAACAATATTTTCGGCAC